>JASFAX010000458.1:0-62133 GCA_030737875.1 Allium sativum
AAAGAGGCCAAAGTGAAAGAATAATAAAACCCATGACAAGAGAGAGTATCTTTAGTGAGAAGGGACATGTAGTTAAGTATTATAGGACAAGGGCAAGGGACAAGATCGTCGAGAGGGCAATTGTATGCTCTCACTACTAGCGTACCTAAGAGAGGTGGTAACGTTTCTGTTAAAGGTTTAACTTTTCTTTTCTATCATCCCACTAGAACTCTGTTTTTGTACATCGCATCCTTTTTATTCTGCTTCGATAGTTGAGTCTCTGCACCTTAATACTAGCATATTAGAAGATCCCATTTTCGTCTCAAATCCTTTTGGGGAATCGGCTCATTTATTCATGACTTGTTTGGATTTGAGAATATCTATGCTAAGTGTTGAGTCTAGAAGTAATGTTTATGTTTTGGGCTATGGGTTGATTCTAGCGATGGAGTGGTTATCCAGTAAGGGTGACCTTCTCGGTTTTGAAAAATGGGGTAGTTAGACTCTTGACTTGCCTCGGTAATACCCTCGAAGTCGCATCTAACCTTTAGGGTTCTATCATGATTTGTTACCTAGAATCTCTTGACACATTTATTGGTAATTTGTAATCCGATCGAGTAGTGTTCGCCACTAAGGCGGATGGGTCATTTCGCTTATGCATAAGTTGTAGAGAATCACCTTAGTAAGTACATTTGGCAGCATGGTTGGCATTTATTTTCAAGAGATAGTTCTTCTGCGTGGAATACCTGATAGTAAGTGGACGAGATCCAAGATTCACTAGTGAATTTTGGAGAGCTTGCATGAAACCATGAGTACGCAGTTATGTTTGAGCCGAGTATACTAGAAGGAGAATAAGTGAAAGTGGAATGAAAGGCAACAGTGAAATGGGTTCCAACTCATATTTTGGAAACAAGAATTAAGATGCTACGAAATTGTGAAGTTAAAGACGGTCAAAGCACAATGGAGTTAAGCTCAAGGAAATGCGACTTAGAAGATTGAAGACTAGATTCGCGCATCATATCTCTTTTTAAGAGTATATCCTTGATTCCTCTTTTCCTGTAGAGCTTACTCACATGCTATCTTTTGTGTATATCCTCTCGGTCCTATTCTCAATCCTATTTCTATTGCGAACCTCATAGGGAGTATGACTCATCTGTTAGTAACACACGTTGGGGCTTGAGGGTGTTCGTTGGTTTGACTAAACTTTTTTTTTGGGTTTTATAGGATACGGGTTGGTCTTAGGAAGGGATTCCCTTGTGACCTAAAAGGAGTCCATCATGCTTAGTTTCCTAGAAACATATATATATTGGTTGGGTTGAGTAATTCTTTGGGTGTCAGTCTGATGTTGATTTCGGTCTTCGGGACTGATGCTTAGGGAGTTCTTCCCCTAATCAGAATATATGTGGCGTAGACTTCCAGTTTTGACATTGCCTAATGGGCACAAAATTTTTACTTGCTTCTGTCATTCGACTTTATCTTTAGATAGGAACATTTGGGTGTAAACATGTGTTTGAGACATGTTATGATTGATGGTTGCAAGTGGCTGCAAGTGGTTGCTAATGGTTGCTCGTGGACGCATTTACACACATTAGGCACTAGATCGGCTCAGTCACCTTTCATATTGCATATGCATGAGTGTTTACACTTGTTTGTGGATGAAATTGAATGTGTTATCATGTGAATGTTGCATATGGATGGATGTTTGTGCACACATATAGTGTTTGTGTGACTAGGACTATTTGCATACATGTTGGACTCATGGCAATAAACATATTTTGCATCTAGAAGATCAATCAGGCATGATCATTTGCACTAGACAAGGAACATATACACACACTTCTCGCATATGTTCATACAGCATTAGAAATCTCTTAAGGACAATGAATGCCTGTGATTGATGATTGAGTAGATGGATGATGGATGGTAGGACACATTCTTCTTAACTTGAAGATTTCGGGGACGAAATCCTTTAAGGAGTGGAGAATGTAACACCCCGTATTTTTTTAATATAATTAAAAATGAAATAAAATATATGAAAATATGCTTATGATAGGTAAATAATGGTGATGCATAAGGAGAATTAATTAATACATGGAAGAGAAGAAAAATTAGTTCGATAACGGCGTATGTAACGGAAAAGATAGTAAAATAAGGATAACTAATTCAAGAATCAGGAATTAGGTAAAATGGACATCACCATTGCGTTCCTCTCGGAAAAATACGCGAAATAGAGTCCGAGTTTTCGAAAATCGGAGTCGTATGACCAAGATATGGCCAAAACAAGATTTCAACAGACTTTCGGCAGACTGACCCAGGTCGACCATAGTGTCGACACTATAGTCGACCTGCCCCCCTCAGGTCGACTGTAGTGTCGACCCCCCCTCTGTACAGGTCGACCTGGTCGGCCTGGGGTGGTCCAGAACCCATTTTTGAGGCCCATGACGAGTTTTGATGGTCCGGATGGGTTTTAGGGTTAATCCGATGGCTGAAATGAAGTGCTACACCTATAAAATAACACCTAGACCTAGCCTAACTCACACAAATTCATATGACACCTAAATGCTGCTGGAATCTCTCTTGAGCCATGACCGCCGTCTCCAAATTTATGCTTTAGCGTTCAAACCCAAATCAAATCAAATATCAATGCTTCTACAACAAATTCAAGAGGATAGATTAATGACACTGCAACTTTCTACGACAATTTCACTCCCTAATTCATTAGCTGTTCTCTGTAAGTTCTAGTTATTTTCAGATTTAAATATTTAATTATAATATGGCAATGAAATAAAGTGAAATTGATGTAAGTTTAGCTATATTTGCGGAATGTGAATTAAGATTAAAATCATGTTTTGCGGTCAAATGAAAATAGTACGATGCTTATTATGTTTGGTTATGTTGTATAATATTATGCCAGTGATTTGATTCTATTATCATGTTGGATTGGGAATTATTGAGTACAATATTTGTCATGTTGTATAATATGCCAGTGATTTGATTCTATTATCATGTTTAATTGGGAATTATTGATTAGTTTATTATGCAAGTTTATGTTGTAGATTCATGCGACAAATGGTCAAATCTACATGTTTATGTATAAGAAAAACCTATGCCACACTTATCATATATTTGTGATTGGCTTGTGAGTATGTTAATTTAATCTACGTTGCCAAGTAACGCATGTGTATGTTGATTTGCCTATGTTGCAAATTAACATATGTATATTGATTAGTTCATATTGCTAATTCTCATGTATGTATGTTAAATGGCCTATGTTAAAAATACACATATATGTTGAATTAGCTTATAATTACGAGTTCACCCCTGTAATGTTCATGATGTCATTTTGCAAGTTCACCCCTGTAATGTTCATGATGTCATTTTGCAAGTTCACCCCATTATGTTCACATTAATTATGCCATCAATGTCAAAATTACACCTTTGTCATGTTAATGATTGTGCATTTGTGTACATTAAATTAGGCTAAGTTTTTAGCCTAAACTTTATACTCAAAAATCATACGAACGTAAATTAGGCTAAGATAATTAGCCTAATGTTAGACGGGGTAACGGTGGGTTAAAATGATTAATTATAGGAAAACTTGCCATAAATTGGTCATTTATCACATATGTGATTTATGGCATAAAATGGTATTAATTATATACCTAATTTAATGAGATTGATTGGAAACAAATTGGGCATTAAATCTGAATTTGAACAATTTACATAATTAAAATGTAAATTAGAATTATGGCATAAAATGGTATTAATTATATACCTAATTTAATGAGATTGATTGGAAACAAATTGGGTAGTAATATGAATTTGAATAATTTACATAATTAATGTAAATTGGAAAATACGAATATGCTTAGCATGAGGTTGGATTTAGTTGTGATGTAAACCTGCCCGGACCCGCCCGGCTGTCCAGTAATCACAGCAATACCTATCCAATGTGGGAGGCTAAGCATTAGGCCCAATAAAGACCCGAGGTTAGACTGAGTTGTGGCGTAAGATTGCCCGGACCCGACCGGCACACCGGCAGCCATAACAATATCTGTCTAATGTGAGAGGTTGGTGCCCTAATAAGACAACTAGAGCTGAGCTAGGGTTGGTAGGGTTAAGTTAACTAGAACACTTAACCAATTTCAACATGTTAACTAAATTGGTGGGTAGGGTTAGGTTAATCTGGACACTAAACCAATTTAATATGTTGACTACGGGAGTAGGTAAGGTTAAGCAAATGTTTAACCATTATAACATGATTAAACTGGACTAGAGAGTGAGGTTAAGTTAATGAGAACACTTAACTAATACAATGGGTTAATTAGACAAGTGGTTGCGGTTAAGTAGTAACACTTAACCAACATAACAGGACAAGCGGGTGGGCTAAGTTAACTTGAATAAGTTGATAACACTTAACCATTATAATATGACTAGTGGACGGGGTTAAGTTAACATGCACTTAACCAATCTGATGTGATGCGTGGTAGGGTTAAGTAACACATGGGATTAAGTTAACAAGAAAATACTTAACCAATGTAACCAGATAGACGAACGGGGTTAAATTAATAAGCCACACTTAACCAATCAAACATAATAAGCGAGAAAGGTTAAGTTAACTAAGGTAAACACTTAACCATGGTAACATAACGAGTAGAAGGGTTAAGTACATATCGGGTTGGTGGGTAATATTAGTAAATATAGGCCCACATACACTTAACCATTAAATACACATGCTTGAATCAGTAGCGGGGTTAAGTACACATCAGGGTTGGTGGGTAATATCAGAGAATATAGGCCCACAGACTTAACCATTAGAAAAACCTAGTAACGGGGACCCATTTCAGCAGTAACCCACATTAGGTATCAACGGAACCCTGAGCTAGGCAGGGTGGGGCACGATTACTGGGCTGATTATAAGAGGTCAAAATTGCGGCGGTTGGTGCTGCAGTGCAGGTTCTAACGGAGTGCGGGCGTGCACACACTTCGGCGCAGAAAATTTAGCCACTGGGCATCAGTAGGTATAAAGCTGTGCATCTTGATTGTGTCAGGGTTGCCACCATGGGACTTGATACACCCCATGGTAGGACCAGCACAGGTATCTACAAGTAGGGGGCCGCGTGACACAAACGAGAACTAGGTCAAGTAGGGAGCCGATCGATAAGGTAGTAAGGGTGCATCGAATATATACATGGCCATTGGGGTGATCGAGGTGGAATCCTCATAATCGATGTACACCTGAAGGCTACCATAATTGCGGGGATTGGGATCACGTTGTAATTATTATATAACACGGGCTACTAGTTGGGACACTAGTAGGGGGTATGGATCCTTGTTACACAGAACACTAGTTGGAATATGGATCATTCAATGTAAGACACTTATGAGGATGCTAGTTAGGTGGTGCAGAGCAAATAGATATCGTTTTAATGGTAAAGCTTAGAAACCTTGCGATGTTATTCTTGATAGAAACCATGCGGTGGGATACTTGATAGGAATTATGGGATGTTATACTTGTTTCATTGTGCCCGAAGTTTATCTTGTTACCTTAGTTTATCATGTTATCATAGTTTATCTTGATATCTTAGTTTATCTTGCCTACCTTGTTATCGTGCTTATGTTTACTTTCAGTTTATTCATGCCATGTTATCTTTACCTATTTTTATGCTGAAAGTCACTAGGACTTACTCAGTCTTTATGACTGACCCGTTTTGTTTCGCCTCTTTTTCTTCCGTTTCCTCTCCCCCTCATGTTCACAGGGTGGGAATACAGCTTAGTTCGGATCTTACCAAGCTCCAAGGCTCTTTCATGTATGGCTTGGGTTTCACTTGGCTATGGCTTGCTTTGCTTTATTGGGGAATACTGCAGTTTGTTTTTATGCTTCTTTGTTTTTGAGCAAGACAGATATTTTAACTATGAAATTGGGTATTGGAAGTTGATGGGCTTTTCTTGTAAACATTTATATTTAATAAATGATTTGAAGTACTTCCACTTTATTTTTCGTTGTTTTATATATGTCTGTCTTGTAATATTTCTATTCCAGTACCCATAATACTCCATTGAAGTTAAGGCATCCCCTTTGTGAGTGACCTTAACAGATGTGGGGTGTTACAGGTTATGGCGAAATTTTTCGAAAATTTAGGATGTTAGCCAAATTTTTGAAAAATTTGAAAAGTTCTTAGAAACTGAAAAGTTGAAGAACTTAAGCCGTAAAGAAAATAGTGAAAGTTGAGTTGATTTGTTAAACAACTTTCGGCTTCGTTCCTTTTCGGGGACGAAAAGTTTTAAGTGGGAGAGATTGTAATAACCCGGAAATCTGAGCCAATTTAAAATTTTTATTTTGGCAATTTTGATGGATTTTGAATATTTAAAGTGAATTATTTTAAATAATAATGACGAGAAATTTATTTTAAATAGAATTAGAACGTATATATTTATATACGTCGTTGTTAGAATATAAATATTTATTTTAAATTATAAAAGGAATTGAAAATGGCGCGGTGGTTCGATAATTCGATTTCAAAATTCAAATGAATGTACCGGGTGCAAAAAAACCGGATTTTAACGAAACCAAGAATATTTGAATCTATTTGAGAATACCTTTCCAACGAATCCGAAAAAATGAAATTTCATAGCGGGGATAAAAAGTTACGCCCAATTGAAAATTCAGAATAGTCACTATGGAATTCTGGCCCTTAAAAATGGGAATTTTGCAAACGACCTCCGTTTTCGACGAAACCACTTTTGTTGGATCCATGATGTCTAGTTATTGCTAGGTTTCAAATTTCGTAATTTTTTGAATCAATATGTGAGCGTGGCAAAGGAAAACGCGTTTGACCAATTTTAGTTGATTTTAATCGATCAGAAAATGGCCATTTTTCAGACAGTCTCAGAAATCGACGAAATTAGTTTTGTTAGGACCGTATCGTCAATACGAAGCTAGAAAATATTTTTCGAGAATTTTTAGAGTTCATATGTGGCCCCAGTAAATTGAAATGCGCGTTCAAATTCGATATATAGAGTTATATGTGGATTTTGACCAAAACTGACCGAAACGATCGAATTAGCTTACGATACATATCCCATTGTGTTTGGAATGGGGGTAATTAGCTATGGACAACAGTCAGTGGGTTTGATTTTGAGGTCAAATAAAAAGGGTACCTTTTTGAAATAATTAAATAATATATAATAAATCTCTCTCTTATCTCTCACCCTATTATCTCAGGCCCCCCCGTTATATTCATTCGGAAGAAAAAAAAGAAAAAAAATTATAAAATCGCGCCCCCTGATTGATTCGCCGCCGGCCATCTCCACCGCACCCCCTTCAACTCCGGCGCTTCCCCCCAGGTCCCTCTCTCCTCCTCTAAAGAGTCGCGCCCCCCTAGAACCCTAATTAAAACCCGACGCCGTACCCTCAGTCGCACCCCTCGAGCCCTTCTCCTCCGCAGCCCCAGTCCCCCCCCCGAGCCCTTCTCCTCCGCCTGCGCCTCCTCCTGTCGTGGCCGCCAGTTCACCCCCCCCCCCATCCCCTTTTCGCTGTAAGTCCTTATATTGTATTATTTTAATTTATTTAAAATACTTAGTTTAGTTTAACCAAGTTAGGAACCTTATTTTATATGAAGGAAAATATATACTCATCGTTTTGCATCACAAAGGGTTTTGATTTTGATTGTATACTAGTAAAAATATGATTTTTATAGTATAGAAAGTATAAAAATGCGATTTTTATATAAGTAGAAAATTTAAAATATAATTTTTATATGATAGGAATAATAAAAATATGATTTTTATATTATAGAAGTATTAAAAATTTGATCTTTATATATGTAGCGAAAAAAAATCTGATTTTTATTGTATATATGTTGAAATAAAAATGGGATTTTTATAGTGATGGTATAAAAATTCGATCTTTGTATTAGAAGTAGATGTATAAAAATATGATTTTTATATAGGGAATAGCGTGATAAAATATAATCTTCATTATATGAACACCGTTGTAAAAGTAGAATTTTTATCCATATAGAGTGAATATAAAAAAAATGTGATTTTTATATGCTTAGCAACAATATAAAAATGTGATTTTTATATATGTAGTGAATACGGGAAACGATAATGATGAAAGGCGAGCACGACAAAGATTTCCTACATGAGAAGAGTCCTGGCGTTTGGTTTAGCTATTCGGTAAGGACTCCTCACCTTTAATTTAAATTTCTAGTTAAAAATATATACTAGGATGCAGACGGTGTTTAGTAGCACCCGACACCCATCGTCCACAGACCATGGACGGCTTGTATGCTTGTTTGTTTGATTTTGATGTGTAGTTGATTATGTGATGTGATGTGAAATGAAATAAAATATTTAAGTAGTTAAAAATATTTTATAGTTGAAAATATAATTTTTAATGTGAATGTGAATAAATAAATATAAACAGATCGGACGATTCGTTTATATACACACATGTGACTGATACTGATTGGGACAATAAATTTTACACATCGCCCAACTGCACAAATAAAATCTGTGTTTGATTGTTTGAAACCCCACATGGGTATTGGGATGATATATGACATACACTAATCCCAATAATTAGCTGTATGTCGATCGATTGATTGACAGGCTGTTATAAGCATTGAATATTTCTATTTGATGCTTATACAGTGTAGAACGCACTTTGGATGATGGCTGGGTGTTTATTGTCATTGTTGTATATATGAATTTGATGAAATCCATATAACTGAAATTATATGGTAATTGACTGTGTCTGATTCCAGTTCAGAATTATCTAATAATTTAAAAATAATATTCTTTGAATATTGAAATGTGAAGCCGTGTTAAGTAGTTACATGCCATTTTAACACGAATGGGAATTTTGTCGATTTTATAATGAATATTGAAAGTGATTTCAAAATCGAATATTTTGAAATGAATTCGAATTGAAATTGAATAGAAATGAATTCGAATTGAAATTGAATTAAAAATCGATTTGAATTGAAATCAATTTGAAATGAATTTAAAACGAATTTATAAGGAAAAATTCAATTTTGATTTGAAATTGAAATGGGAGTTGAAATCGTTTTGAAAACGAATTTAAAACGATTTATAAAATACTTTTTAAATGGAAATCGACGAAATATATATAATATATATATTATATATATAATGGCCTGAATAGAACGCGCCGCGCCGCGGTAGTTCGCGAATTTCGACCATTGACTTCGAATGGATATTGCGGGAGATCCGACCGCCGGATTCTCCTAAAACTGGAACCGTTGGGTTCGTATCGAAAAGAGATTTCAAAAGAATATTAGAAATTAGAAATTTAACGGTTGGATTTGGAATTATGTCCAAATCAAATTTGGAAAAGGTCGCTGTAAGTGCAGTTCGATGGCCGTTGATGGAAATCGACTGTACGGGCCTTGATAAAATTATTAAAAATAGTAATAATTTGTGTAAAATCATAAGAAATGATTTGTGAAGAATTGGGATGAAAATTCCCATATTTGAAAAGCTAAAAATAGTTTTTTATCGAAATGAACTAGTTTTGAACTAGAATTATAATTCTATTTATTTTTAAAATTAAATAAAGTGAATTTGAAATGGTTTCAAAGGTAACCAGAATTTCCAATAATTGAATTGGAATGGATTTGAATCGAAATTGTCTTGGGAATATTTCGATGTTGGATTTCGTGATGAAACAGATATTGTTATGGGAATTTGAAAGATATATTAATATCGTTATTTCCAATACGATAGTTGTTGGTCGTAGAATTTGATATTGAATATAAGACGATATATTTTCTATTCAGAGCCTTGTATTTAATATCAAATGTGATTTGGGTTTGTCGTGAATGGTGTCTTCATTAACACTGTTCTTAAGCCCAGTTGAGAAAAAGATTAAATCTTTTAATTTGGATTTAATGAAGTGTACCAATTAAACAATATTTAATTGGAATTGAATTGGTATTGATTTTTGGGTTTATCGTGAACAGTGTATTAAATAACACTTGTTCTTTAACCCGATAATGAATGAAATGTGATTTTGGGGTGTCGTGAACGGTATCTTCAATAATACTGTTCTTAGACCCAAAGGAGTTAAGAAAATCAGAAACTAACTGGAGATTAGTTAAGTTGAATGGTTTTTGGGGTATTGATCTGATGTTGGTTTCGGCCTTCGGGGTTAATACTTAGGGAATTGCTCACTTGCTAATTTACGGTTAGGGACTGATTGAAATGTGATGTGATTTTGGGATTTATCGTGAATCGTGTTTTAAATGACATCGGTTCTTTAACCCAAGTAAAGATTAAAACTAAGTGGAGTTTTAATGAATCTGTAACAACCCGAATTTTAATAACATGCTAAAACAAGAAATCAAGGCAGAATTAAATTCTAAAATTAGAATCAAGGGAAACGGGCTGTGCCATTGCGATCGTCTCGGAAAAATACGCGAAATAGAGTCCGAAATTTTGTAAATCGGAGTCCGTATGACCCGGTTAAGGCCCATAGAAGATTTCAGAAAATTCAGCCCGAAATTCAGCCAGATCAAGGGAGGTCGACTTGAGAGTCGACCCCCCTCCAACCAGGTCGACACTAGTGTCGACCTGGGAGTCGACCCCCCCCCCCCCCCCCGGTCAACTCCTGTGTCGACCTGGGTGTCGACCTGCCTGGTCGGGCCACTTCGGCCTGGTGCACCTGCATGACTTCCTGACCCTGTTTTCTGACCCTGAGACGAAATTTGATGGCCTAGATCTAAATTAGGGTTAATCCTATGGCTAGAAACATTCCTATATCCCTATAAAAAGACCCCTAGACCTAGCCTAAATCCACACAACTTCATTCTATCCTTATGCTGCTCAAATTCTAGATGATCATGGCCTCTTCTCCTCTTCTAAATTAAATTAATAAACAAATAAAACAAATCAAGACAAGGAGATACTGTTCAAGAGGAGATTCAAGCTAGGATTCAAGAGAGAGTTCGAACAACGTAAAGACCAAATCAAGATCTACCGATCCAACGATTCAGCAACTAGTTTCTAGATCTCCACTTCTTAAACCTCGATCTGTAAGTTCTAGTTAATTTTAGATAAAATCTATAAATCTAATATGGGCATGTTAAATTGAAACGGATCTATGTATGATTCATATCTCTCGTATTTTCTTCTTGGATCTGTTTTGTTTCTTTCTTGGATCTTGAATATTGGGAACGTTACCAAATGACATTGGAATTATGACTATGATTGAGGACATATGATTATGCCTATGCCTATGCCTATGCCTATGATTGAGAACATAAGACAATGCCTATGATTATGACAAAAATAATTGGGAACATTTATGACTCATGACTATGAACTGTTGCCTACAATTATAAGGCCATGACCATGACCTTGAAACTATTACAGTGGACTATTTATGACTAAAACACCTATGATTCATAATTAGGAAAGTCTTACCTAGAACTATGACTGTAAAACTTGGATCTAGACTTGATTATTCATCCTATTCTTGATTATCTGTGGGTCTTGATCTTGGGAATTTACCTATTGAGTTAGGTCTACCCAATGTTCATGAACCTATGATATCACTGTTATGAATCTTTGACATGTTAGGATACAAATTTGGGTAGATCTAGACCAAAACTATGTTGACATTTGGATCAAGTCTAAACCATCATTTAGGATGTTTATACTATCGCCTTATGCCATGACTATTGTCTTAATATGATAGAATTGAAAAGCCTATTAATTTCTAATTGCTTGTGACGTTGTAACCAATTATCTCAAGCCAGTCTTGTAATCTCGTTTATCACCTTTGTGGCCAAATCACCTTCGTGCTAGATTCATGTTTTTGGCCAAACCTTTTATGCTATCATATGCTAGATTATGTTAAACACCTTGCCTTGAACATCACCATGTTTAACTTGTGATTAATTTTCCATCTTATGCCCACCTTGTCATATTGTTATGTTCCCCTCTTAGATCTATTTGTGTTAATACGAACTTACGCGCGATGGGGATACGTTATGGGTAGTTAGGCAAACTTGAATAACATGAAACATGACTTGAAAATATGATATGAAACTTGACATGTGATTATGCTGGAAAACATGAATGTGGACATGACACTTAGAAAATATGAAGTGACCAACTCGAGGTTGGGTTGAGTTTGTAGCGTAAATCTGCCCGGAACCGACCGGCAAATCCAGTGGCTACAAACAATAGGATCCAATGTGAGTAGTTGGTCACACCGCGCTTGAAACCCGAGGTTAGACTGAGTTGTGGCGTAAGACTGCCCGGAACCGACCGGCATACCGGCAGCCACAACAATACCTGTCTAATGTGAGAGGTTGGGTGCATTAAAATAAATTAATGCCACATGATAGGGTTAATTCATGAACCACTGGAATATACTTAACCAATTGAACACGATAGGGTTAAGTCTTGAAACACTTGAATATACTTAACCAACTTGATACATGATTTGATAGGGTTAGGTCTTGAATCTTGGACACACTTAACCCAGTAGGGAAACCTAGTTGCAGGGTCCTTTTCAGCAGTAACCCACTAGATGTATCATTGTACCCTGGGACTAGGCAGGGTGGGGCACGATTACTGTACTCTGAATGTAAGTGACCAAAAGGGACGGCTTAGTTGGTGTACCAGTTCAAGCGGACCATGGCCGTGCACATGAGTCCAGCGTTGACCAGTGGGCATCAATAGGTTTACTTGTGTGACTTGAATTGTGTCAGTGGTTGTCGCTCCAGGGTTTGATACACCCCTGGGGTGGGCCGAGCACAAGTAACTACATTCGCGATTAGGGCCGTATGACATCGAAACACGACGAGTTAGGCTTATAGGGAGCCGATCGACTAGGCCGTTTAGTTGGACCTTGACTTGGATCAACTCTTGATTATTGGGCTAGGTGATCCTTTCTTGAATACACTTGACTTGGGGCCAACTCTTGATAATTGGGTCTTATTGACCCAAGGGATTCTTTCTTGATTTTTACCTGACATACCAGAATACTAGTACAGTGGTATAGTAAACCTTGAACACAAAATGCTACTCTTGATCTATACTTGACCTATACTTGATTATCCTGTTATCTCGCTTATCTTGACATCATGCTTATGGTTACTTTCAGTTTATGCTTGTCATGTTACCTTTACTAGTTTTTAGGCTGAAAGTAACTAGGACTTACTCAGTCTTTATGACTGACCCTTTTCCTTTTGCCTCTTTTTCTTTCGTTTCCCCCAGGTTCTCAGGGAGGAAACACTAGCATCTAGCTCGGATATCACTTGATTTGGCTCAGCATGTACGGTTTGCTATGGCTGCTTCTTTTTACTGCACTTGGGGAATAAGCTGTTTTTCTGTTTTTAAGTTATTGCTTCTTTGGCTACTATTACAAGACAGTTGTAATGAAGTGTTATTTGAAATGTTTGTAAGAAACATGGTTTATTTTGGAATGAAATAAAGTCTGCTTTGCTCATAAATTCTTCCGCTGTTTACTTAATTATCTATTTATGTTCTGTCTTGTGATATCTCTGTGCATGATTACCTAGATAATATCCCTCCAAAACCAGTGCATTCCTTTGTGAGTGACCCTGGCGGAGGTGGGGTGTTATAGAATCCTTAATTAGATTGAAAAGATCGAGAATGGAGTATCACTAGTTTTGCTCCAGGCGATAGTTAAATCTTTAATTAGATTTGAACGTGAAATGGTAATTGAACTTACCGATAATACCATGGTGTTAGATATGAAGTATTACCAGTTTTACTTCATGGGATGAATAGGTTGGGATTGGGAAATAAAATAAATGATTACTTCGGTGTGGTTCGCTAATCCCAACTAGTTTGAATTGATATTCAAAGGTAGATTAAAGAATAAATTTAAAGAATTTATCTTTGATAAAATTAATGGGAACCTTTCCCTGAGAATGTGAAATTTAGAAACTAACTGTAGATTAGTTAAGATGAATGGTTTCCTGGGTATTGATCTGATGTTGGTTTTGGCCTTCGAGGTTAATATTTGGGAGTTGTTCCCTTACTAATTTACGGTTAGTGACTGATGAATTGGAATGAGGCGTATGTTGTGTTTGTGTAACACTCGTCTGTTATATACGCGAGTAATTCGGAAAGACCGGGGTTATCCCATTCTGAATAACTGATACGATGATAAGTCGAAGATGAAGACGGTGGTCGAAGACCGGAGGTCTTCACGTCATTTGGGTGATTACTGATGATCTTGATTGGGCTGTACACCCAAGAGGAGGGAATCAGTTAGTGGTCATCCTGACGTACTTGGAGATCGATGGATATGCGAGGTAGTAGGTGCCTTCGGTTTCGTTCAGACCCAGAACGGACTTGTAAATGGACTGTGTGTCTGACATCCGATTTCATTCTGTGTGATTGATATCGGTTGCATAGTGTGAATTGCCTGTGCGGCATGCTAAGGTGCAAATGATCAAGGCTTCTGTTGAAAAGCAGAGTCTTGTGGTTGATGATCAGAGCACAGCCTATGTGGCATAGCTTTGTGTAGCGTTGATTCGCGAGCCTCACACCCCGGTTGTGAACCAAAAACGGGAGAAGGACCTCAGGGAGGACATGCGTTTCTTTCTAGCTAGAAGTGGCGTCAATGGTTTTACACGCCCTGACGAGTTTGACTTATGTGGTTGTTGCTGTTGCGAGACGCCTCGGATATATCGGTGACTATGTGAAGCCGATGGAGTCATTTGTTGGCTCATTTACGCCCCATAGGGCGGAGAGACGTATTGTTCAGGCATAATAATCCACTCCGTGTGGACCGGCCCTGACGATCCATGGGGCAGTTGCAGCTGTTCCAGAGACATGTGCTAGATTGTCACGAATCGGTTGAGGACGATCCCTGGCCTCAGTTCACAGAAGGAAATCCAATTTCCAAATACGTGACTTTGCGGTTTTATTTGTAGAGCTTAGTATTGGCGACATGATATATGGTACCCATGCCGCCTATGATTGATACTTATGATTTGAAATTGTTTTGACACTATACACTTATAATAGTATCAAATGATTTGTTTTAAACGTACCAAGCATGTTTGGCTATTATAAGGGAAAACCCTATCCTCCGGCGTGCGTTGCATTGTGTGATAGGACCTGGGTCTTATAATAGGTTCATTTTTCTTTATTTAGCATTGCGCTGTTTGTTTTATGCACTGGTGTTCTTGGGAGGAAACCCGTTCCGTGTTATACGGCGTGGTCCCTTGATTTACCAAACCTTAAAATAAAGATTAATAACTGTTTTAGTTCTCACATCAGTCCCATGACTGACCTGAAGTTTATTGTTTTAATCTAAACTCTGGATGCCCCTATTTTCCGCACGGGCAGCTAGTAGTTTTGGTTTTGCAGATTTATATTCACAGGATCCTGATTTACAGCTGGAATGATATACGGAAAGCTTTGTATCCGTATATCTCCTTCAGTTGTGTATTGTATTATTTTCCACTGCTATGTAATTTATTGTAATCTCTGATATTTGGTAAATGTGTAATATTGATTTATACTCTGTATATTCTTGTATTCTGATGGAATTGTTGTAATTAACAATGAAATGTTCTTCTGTCTACGCTCTGATGTGGCTTGTTCTCAATTCTATCCGGGCTTTCCCGTAAGGGGAATTTCGGGTCATTTCATTTCAAACTTTATCAGATGAATGTCAAAAGTTCTTTTCTAAATTGATTTATCAAAGAGAATGTATATGTCGAACAACCTCCCTTGTTCGTACATGAAAAGCATCCTGACTACATATACAAACTCAAGAAGGCTTTGTATGGTTTAAAACAAGCACCTCGTGCTTGGTATGAACGATTACGCAGCTGTCTTACTGGTTCAGGATTTCAAATAGGCAATGTCGATCAAACATTGTTTATTAAACATTCTCGAAAAGATATATTGGTTATCCAGATATATGTAGACGATATTATCTTTGGTTCAATAAATGATAAACTCTGCAAAGAATTTGCGGATATTACGACCAAAGAGTTTGAAATGTCTCATATGGGAGAACTATCATATTTTCTTGGTCTTCAAATCAAACAACTTTCGAACGGTATTTTTATTAATCAAGAAAAATACTGTGGAAATCTTATCAAGCGCTTTGGTCTAGAAAATACGTCTGGTAAACCTACTCCTATGAGTACAACTACACATCTTGAAAAAGATGAGAATGGTAAGAGTGTTGACCAGAAATTATATCAAAGCATGATTGGTTCTCTTCTTTATCTTACAACAAGTCGTCCAGATATAATGATGAGTGTTTGTCTATGTGCACGATTTCAAGCAAATCCAAAGGAATCACATTTACGAGCAGTAAAACATATAATTCGTTTTCTTAACAATACCAAAGATTTCGGTCTTTTCTTCCCGAAAGAATGTCCATTCGAATTAGTATCATATAGTGATGCTGATTTCGGAGGTTCTCGAATGGATAGATAGAGTACAAGTGGTACGTGCCATTTATTGGAAAATCGCTTGTCTCTTGGTTTAGTAAGAAATAGAATTGCGTTTCACTATCAACATGTGAAGCCGAATATATATCGGCAGCTCTTGCTTGTACTCAAGTAATATACATGCAACAAACACTTTGAGATTTTGATATTCATTTATCAAATTCTATTATATATTGTGATAACACCAGTGCTATAAACTTATCTAAGAATCCAGTAAATCATTCTCGAACCAAGAATATTGATATCTGTCATCATTTCTTGAGAGACAATATTGAAAATGGAAACATATGTCTTGAATATGTCCAAACTGATCGTCAATTAGCGGACATTTTTACTAAGCCTCTACTTGAATCAAGTTTTATTACATTGCGTAGAGAGCTTGGCTTAATTTCTAGAAATGAACTTGATAAGTAAACACTGAAGTTATATATCACTAAGTTCATTTCTATATCCGGTTCATTCACTTTCAAAAGTTTAGCTATTTTATAGCTATTTCTATCTTTAGTAAAAGAATATGAGCTATTCATTGTTTGTACTGCAACTATTCCTTGCCACTTCTTATCCACTAATTTATATATAGCCAACTCTATATAAGCTTATCATTCATTCTCCTTTTTGGCATCTTCTCAAATTCGAGTCTATATTTTAAAGGTTTAAATACTTCAATATGGCTCATATCTGCGATGAGTGCACACAAAAGTCTCACATTTTAGTTACTAGTTCTGAACCAGAGGAGTATTACTCTCCTGAGACTCCGAAAAGCAAATCACACTGCACTCATACCCCCGGTAATACGCCTTCATCTAAACATGCAAAGAAAGCACTGTTTTTCTCACCTCGAACTAGAGAAAAGATCAATGAGATACATCATTATCAGAAGCATCAAATGGATCTTCAGCGACAACTTCATTACGAGCAACGACTTACTTCTGAAAGATTATCAATATTAGAACACATGGCATCATTTTTCTGTAGCACAAACAAACATGGTGTTTATGAACCAATGCCACATGCTTCTTCATCCTCTAAGAGTCCAAACTCTTAGGATCGTAACTATAATCATAATGAAGGTGCAAAGCAAAAATGGTCGCCATGGACATCCCGTATTAACGAGGCCAAGGAAGAGTCAACCGAGCATAATTCGGCTACATCTCATTAGTTTTGTTTATAAATATGTTATGATTATATTTATGTATTTTCCCTATGTTATAACATATATGTACTTCCTTTTGGAAGAATTCAATAAAGTTTAGGTCGTTATAAAAACAGAAGAAGAGAAAAAAGGCAGAAAAACAAAAATCCGAAGAACCAGTCGACCGGCAAAAATAGACCAGTCGACCGTTTTGGTCTCTGTTCAAAAACAGTCGACCAGTATATTTCCAACGGTCGACTGGTCGTTCTTTTTTCTGTTTTAAATTGAAACAACATGTCGGTTTCACCCCTCTCACCCATTCATTTCTATTTTTCAATGTTCAAAACAACAAAACCCCCAAGAGCCCTAGCTTCAAATTTCTCCAATCTCTTTCAATTTCATCTTGGCTCCTCCACAAAAACGATCAAAGAGATCTTCTACATCCGAATCTCTTTCAATTTCATCTTGGCTCCTCCACAAAAACGATCAAAGAGATCTTCTACATCCGAATCTCAACCACAACCTATTGATTCCAACATCAAAAAATGGCTAATGGATCCCATAGCTGTAAAAAGATGGAATCAAATGAAGGATTTCAGAATATACCAAGTGTAATAACCCGGAAATCTGGGCCAATTTAAAATTTTTATTTTGGCAATTTTAGCGAATTTTGAATATTTAAAATGAATTATTTTAAATAATAACGACGAGAAATTTGTTTTGAATAGAATTCGAACGTATATATTATATAGATCGTCGTTATAATATAAATAATTATTTTAAATTATAAAAGGAATTACAAATGGCGTGGTACTTCGATAATTCGATTTCAAACATCAAATGAATATACTGGGTGCAAAATAAACCAGATTTTAGTGAAACCAAAAATATTGTAATCTAATTGTGACTATCTTTCCAATGAACCTGAAAAATTGAAATTTCATAGCGGGAATCAAAAGATATGCCCAGTTGAAAATTCTGAATAGTCGCTATGGAATTCAGGCCCTTAAAAATGGGAATTTTGCAAACGACCTCGGATTTCGACGAAACCACTTTTGTTGGATCCGTGATGTCAAGTTATTGCTAGATTCCAATTTTCGTAATTTTTCGAATCAATATGTGAGTGTGGCAAAGGAAAACGCGTTTGACCAGTTTTAGTTGATTTTAATCGACTGGAAAATGACCATTTTTCAAACGGTCTCAGAATTCGACGAAACTAGTTTTGTTAGGACCGTATCGTCAATACAAAGCTAGAAAATATTTTTCGGGAATTTTTCGAGTTAGTATGTGGTCCCGGTAAATTGAAATGTACGTTTGAATTGAATATATATAGTTTTAAATTTTGATTTAAACGGAAACTGATCATAACGGTCGAGATGGCCTACGATACATATCCCATTGTGTTCGGAATGGGGGTAATACGCTAGGGACAACAGTCGGTGGGTTTGATTTCGAGTTCGAAAATAAAAGCTGCTTTTTGGGGTTAAATTAAAAATATATTATTATATAATCCCATACCCTCCACTCTCTCTCCCCATCATTTTCTCAAATCAGAAAAGGAAAAAAAAACGCGCTCGACCCTAGATCGACGACGGCCATCGCTGTCCACCACCTGACGCGGCCTCCCCCTCGCTCGCGCCATCTCCGACAACGCCCCCCTCTCGCGCCTCCACCTCTCCTCTGTAGAACCCATCGCGAACCCCGAAAAAGCACGCCCCCATCTCCTATCCCCCCCCCTCCGTCGATTAGCCGCCGTCGCCCTAGGTGGGGCGCCACCACCGCACACCTCTCCTCTCCCTCCTCCACTTCCTTCTCCCCTTCTTCTTTCCTGAACCGCGCCGCCTCCCTCCTCCTGTAGCTGCCGCCGCTACTTCTTCTTCTTCTCTCCTTCCTCCTCCCCCTTCGTTCAACAAAAGGTGAGTTTTTGCGGTTTATTTGATTAGTTAAATTTCTGATTTTTAATTAGTTAAATTACTGATTTTTCATTAGTTCAATTACTGATTTTTCATTAGTTAAATTTCTGATTTTTAATTAGTTAAAGAATTGATTTTTATAGCAAAATGATTATATTTTTAAAATAGAAAGAATCGATTTTGATTAGAAGAAAAATATGAACTTTCTTATGTATGAAGCGATAGAATAAAAATATAATTTTTATCGTATAGAGAAGAATATTAAAGTATGATCATTATTGTGAAGTGAACAATATAAAAATATGATTTTTAATGCGATAAAAATTCGATTTATGTATATATGAAGTGGAGATAAAAATTTGATTTTTTTTATTATGTAGAGAATAAAATATGATTTTTATTTATAAAGATCGATGATTAAAGATGTGATTTTTAATATCGACTACGGGAAACAGATCTCGTTAGAAGCAAAGTAAAAATTCGATTTTTATATATTGAATAGCGAAGTAAAAATTCGATTTTTATATATTGAATAGCAAAGTAAAAATTCGATTTTTATATATTGAATAGCGAAGTAAAAATTCGATTTTTATATATTGAGTAGCGAAGTAAAAATTCAATTTTTATATATTGAATAGCGAAGTAAAATTTCGATTTTTATATATTGAATAGCGAAGTAAAAATGTGATTTTTATATATGTAGAGAATACGGGCAGTGAAAATTGACAAAAGGGCGAGAACGACGAAGATTTCTACCTAAGAAGAGTCGTGGCGTTGAATTAGCAATTCTGTGAGAACTTCTCACCTTTAATTTATTTTTCTAGTTGAAATATATATACTAGGATGCAGATGGTGTTCAGTAGCACCCGACACCCATCGTCCACAGACCATGGACGGCTTGTATGCTTGTTTGTTTGATTTTGATGTGTAGTTGATTGTGTGATGTGATGTGAAACGAAATAAAATATTTATATAGTTAAAAATATTTTATGGTTGAAAATAGAATTTTAACGTGTATATGAAATGAAATAAAAATAAACAAATCGGACGATTTGTTTATATACACACATTTGACTGATATTGATTGGGACGATAAATTTTACACTTCGCCCAACTACACAAATAAAATCTGTGTTTGATTGTTTGAAACCCCACATGGGTATTGGGATGATATTTGACGTACACTAATCCCAATAATTAGTTGTATGTCGATCGATTGATTGACAGACTGTTATAAGCGTTAAATATTTATATTTGATGCTTATACAGTGTAGAACGCACTTTGGATGATGGTTGATGATTTATCGTTGTTGTTAGATACGTGTGGTAGAAAATCCATATAATAAACATTATATGGTAATTGATTGGGCCTCATTCCATATTTAAAATAGAATATTTAGAAATAGAAATATTTGAAAAAGAAACATTTGAAATAGAAATATTTGAAAAAGAAACATTTGAAATAGAAATATTTGAAATAGAATATTGGAAAATAGAAATATATGAAGCCGTGTAGATTAGATTGACGCCATTTTGACGTGAACGATATTTATATCGATTTTATAATGAATATCGAAAGTGATTTCAAAATATGATATTTTGAAAAGAATTGAAATTCAAACTGAAACTGAATAGAAATGAATTCGAATTGAAACTGAATAGAAATGAATTTGAATTGAAATTGAATAGAAATGAATTCAAATTGAAATTGAATAGAAATGAATTCGAATTGAATTGAAAACGAACTGAAATTGAATTAGAAATCAATTTGAATTAAATCGATTTGAAATGAAATTAAAATGAATTTATGTTAAAAAATTCGATTTTGATTTGAATTTGAAATAGAAGTTGAAATCGTTTTGAAAACGAATTTAAAACGATTTATAAAATACGTTTTGAAATGAAATCGATGAAATATATATAATATATATATATATATTATATATAATGGCCTGAATAGAATGCGCCGCGCCGCGGCAGTTCGCGAATTTCGACCATTGACTTCGAATGGATATTACGGGAGATCCGACTATCGGATTCTCCTAAAACTGGAACCGTTGGGTTCGTATCGAAAAGAGCTTTCTAACGAATGTTAGAAATTTGAAATCTAATGGTTGGATTTGGAATTATGTCCAAATCAAATTTGAAAAAGGTCGCTGTAAGTGCAGTTCGATGGCCGTTGATGGAAATCGACTGTACGGGCCTTGATAAAATTATTAAAAATAGTAATAATTTGTGTAAAATCATAAGAAATGATTTGGGAAAAATTAGGATGAAAAACTCTATATTTGAAAAGATAAAAATAGTTTTTTTTTATCGAAATGAACTAGTTTTGAACTAGAATTAAAATTCTATTTATTTTTAAATAAATAAATTGGATTTGAAAATAACCAGAATTTCCAATAATTGCATTGGAATGGATTTGAATCGAAATTGTCTTCGGAATATTTCGATGTTGGATTTCGTGATTATACAGATGTTGTTATGGAAATTTGAAAGATATACATATATATATCGTTATTTCCAATACGATATTTGTTGGTCGTAGAATTTGATATTGAATATAAGCCGATATATTTTCTATTCAGAGCCTTGTATTTAATATCAAATGTGATTTGGGTTTGTCGTGAATGGTGTCTTCATTAACACTGTTCTTAAGCCCAGTTGAGAAAAAGATTGAATCTTTTTATTTAGATTTAATGAAGTGTACCAATTAAATGATATTTAATTGGAATTGAATTGGTATTGATTTTTGGGTTTATCGTGAACAGTGTTTTAAATAACACTTGTTCTTTAACCCGATAATTAATGAAATGTAATTTTGGGTTGTCGTGAACGGTATCTTCAATAATACTGTTCTTAGACCCAAAGGAGTTAAGAAAATTCAGAAACTAACTGGAGATTAGTTGAGTTGAATGGTTTCTGGGGTATTGATCTGATGTTCGTTTCGGCCTTCGGGGTTAATACTTAGGGAACTGCTCACTTGCTAATTCACGGTTAGGGACTGAATGAAATGTGATTTTGGGTTTATCGTGTACCGTGTTTTAAATGACACTGATTCTTTCACCTAGTCACAGATTAAAACTAAGTGAAGTTTTAATGAATCTTTAATTAGATTGAAATAATCGAGAATGGAGTATCACCAGTTTTGCTCCAGGCGATAGTTAAATCTTTAATTAGATTTGAACGTGAAATGGTAATTGAATTTACCGATAACACCGTGGTGTTAGATATGAAGTAAGACCCGTTTTACTTCATGGGATGAATAGGTTGGGATTGGGAAATTAAAACAAATGATTACTTCGTTAAGGTTCGTTAATCCCGACTAGTTGAATCGAAATTCAAAAGAAGATTAAAGAATAAATTCAAGGAATTTATCTTTGAAAAAATTAATGGGAACCTTTCCATATGAATGTGAAATTTAGAAACTAACTGTCGGTTAGCTAAGCAGAATGGTTTTCTGGATATTGATCTGATGTTGGTTTCGGCCTTCGGGGTTAATATTTGGGGAATTATTCTCTTGATTAATTTACGGTTAGTGACTGATGAATTGGAATGAGGCGTATGTTGTGTTTGTGTAACACTTATTTAAAATATACGCAAGTTATTCGGAAAGACCAGGTTTATCCCATTCTGAATAACTGATACGACGATAAGTCGAAGATGAAGACGGTGGTTGAAGACCGGAGGTCTTCACGTCGTTTGGGTGATTACTGATGATCTTGATTGGGCTGTACACCCAAGAAGATGGAAACAGTTGGTGATCGTCCAGACGTACTTGGAGATCGATGGATATGCGAGGTACTAGGTGCCTCCGGTTTCGTTTAGACCCAGAACGAACTTGTAAATGGACTGTGTGTCTGACATTGGATTTTAGTCTGTGTGATTGATTTCTATTAAATATATATCTGTTTGGCGGCGGAGAACTTATTCTCTTGCTTAACGCCCTTCGCTGAGACGTACGATCTCAGGGGTTATATACAGATGGATATCAAACGCATAGAGTGAATTGCCTGTGTGGCATGCCTAAGTGGCAAATGATCAAGGCTTCTGTTGAAAAGCAAAGTCTAGTGGTTGATGATCGAAGCACAACCTTTGTGGCTTAGCTTTGTGTAAAGTTTACTTCGCGAGTTTCACACCCGGCATGAACCAAAAACGGGAGAAGGACCTCAGGGAGGGCATGCGTTTCTTTCTAGTTAGAAGTGGCGTCAGTGGTTTTACACGCCCTGACGAGTTTGACTTAAGTGGTTGTTGCTGTTGCGAGGCGCCTCGGTTTGATCGGACGATCCGGGTCCGATGGAGTCATTTAGTTGGCTCACCTACGCCCCATAGGGCGGGGAAACGCATGTTCAGGCATTTTAATCCACATTGGTGGACCGGCCCTGACGTTCCAAGGGTCACTCGAGCTCTGATCCTAAGGGGCGGACTAGAGCGTCTCGAATCGGTTGAGGACTATCTTTTGCCTCGGTTCATAGATGGAAACCCAATTTCCAAATACGTGACATTTGCGGTTTTATTTGTAGAGCCTAGTATGGCGACATAGTGGGATGGGGCGCTTATGCCGTCTATGATTGATACTTATGATTTGAAGTTGTTTTATACACTATGTACTTATAATAGTATCAAATGATTTGTTTTAAGCGTATCAAGCATTCTTGGCTATTATAAGGTAAAAACCCTATCCTCCGGCTTGCGTTGCATTGTGTGATGGGAACTGGGTCTATAATAGCTTCATTGTTCTTTATTTAGCATTGCGCTATTGTTTTATGCACTGGTGTCCTTGGGAGGAAATCCGTTCCGTGTTATACGGCGTGGTCCCTTGATTTACCTAACTTTAAAAATAAAGATTAATAACTGTTTTAGTTCTCATACCAGTCACATGACTGACCTGGAGTTTATTGTTTTAACCTAAACTCTGGGTGCCCTTATTTTGACACGGGCAGCTAGTAGTTTTGGTTTTGCAGATTTATATTCACAGGATCCTGGTTTACAGCTGGAACAATATCCGGAAAGCTTTGTATCCGTATATCTCCTTCAGTTGTGCATTGTATTATTTTCCACTGCTATGTAATTTATTGTAATCTCTGATATTTATCGAATGTATATTTATTCGTTTATACTCTGTATATTCTTGTATCTGATGGAATTGTTGTAATATACAATGAAATGTTCTTCCGTCTGCGTTCTATTTTGTCGTGTTCTCAAAACAATTCGTTCTTTCTCTTCTCTTCGGAGACCGGGGAAGTTCGGGTCGTTTCACCAAGGTTCGTATATTAAATTCTCGTATTTTTCGAGTTATCATGTTCTCAATCTTGCAAGGAAGGCTGAACTCGAATCTCTACTAGATTTCGACTAAAATAATGTAGAGATTAATCATGTAATGATTAAAATTTTCCATGCTAATCCAAATTTGGAGAAAATATAAGCATAAGAATCCGGCACAATGCCTTTGGTCAGTTGTTTGCGGTAAAGAAGTTTTCATTTCATCTGCAAGGATGGCACAAGTTCTTGAATCATCATTTTATGGTCAAAAATTCTCAAGTAATTTCTATCCGGTTCATATACGAAATAGTGTAAGCCATTAATTCATTAAAGATGATAACAATGGCACAAAATCTATTGGTTTAAGACCTATGACAAGAGTTTTACATCATGTACTTATGCATTCCTTTTTCCCGAGACTAGGAAATTTCGACGCCATTTACATAGAAAACTTTAAGACCTTATACGCTATTTATGGAGATGTCAATATAAACTAGATTGGAATGATTTTTGATGAAATCTTGAGCGTTAATGATTCTACAAGGCCGACAATATTCTATAATGAATATGTTATGCTTCTCCTACTCGATTGTGGTATTACTCCTCCTGAGTCTCCATCCTCATGACCTAAGTGCATCAACAAAGCGTCAATTAAAAGGATAAAGCTACCTCCACCTTATTTCTCAATTAGTTCATTTGAAAAATGGAAGGAGAGAAGTCATGAAGGCACCACTTCACAATCATTTAGGCCAAAACCGAAAGAAGTAAAACTTCTTGGACCATCTTCTTCGACTAAAGAATCGCTTGACCAAATTGCGCGTAATCAATTCTTGCTTGAAGCACGTCTTAAGCGCATGGATACGAAAATGGAAAAACGCTTTAACAAAATAAAATATTTCTTTGGAACTTTATGGGAAGCGATTTCTTGTGGTCCTTCAATGTTGCAAGCTCAAGATCCCGCAAAACGTCCGGCGCCTCCTTACAATTGGACATCTTCCGATGAGGCAGCAAGCTCCAGGACTAGCCATGGAAGTGGTCGTGGTAAGTCTCATGTTAAAGAAGAGGAATAGGAAGAAGAAGAAGACGAGGGAACCGAATCTGAGTCCTAGATTTGCATCTCACTGGTTTATTCGATCTCTTGCTTATATTTTTTACGATTTTTTTCTATCTTAAGACATCCACTAGAACATGTACGTAAATAGTGCTGTGTATTTTATTTGACATAAACTTGGTTGTGTATGTTATGACTCTTGGGTATGTTTTGTTGGTACATTATGTGTGGTATGATGTATGATAAATTATGGTATGTATTTCATCTGCTGGTATCATATTCACTCTTATCTATTTTGTTCATCTACTCCTTTTTGTCGATGACAAAGGGGGAGAAAAGTGGAACTAACAGTGTTATGCAGGAAGTATATTATAAGTACTTAAATTCAGGGAGATCATATACAAGGGGAATTCTTAAAGTTTCAAGAGCTATGTTGTCATCAATCAAAAAGGGGGAGAATGTTGAGTCAAGGAATTCATGAAGTTTTGATTACTGACATAGAGATGATTCATTATCGACAAAAAGAGATGATCAATGGTTTGACAAAGACATGAAGAGCTTCATATGGTATTTTATATTAGAGGTTGATTATTTGGTAGTGTTATTAATTTAAAATATACCCTCAAATAATCATTTTACTCCGTATTGGGAATATATATATATATAAATATGTGTGTGTGCACATTCATATGGCTTTCTGGTCAAATCCGGTCGACCGGTCAAATACCAGCGGTCGACCGGTCAAATACCAGCGGTCGACCGATTCTGCCTAGAAAACCCTATGAACATGCACACATATATATAACGTGTATATATTTTCAAATTCCTGTCTAATGGTGATTTTTTACCTGTCGACCGTTTTTAAACAGAAGCAACTATTTGAATAGTCACTTCCATTTCTTCAAGAGTTGTTTCTTTTCCCTTTCACCAATGATCATATCCATTATTTGTAACTCTTTACTAATGGTTACAACTGTTTATCTCTTATATAAACATCTTGAAATCATTCATTCAAGACACCAATTCTTTCTATCTAAATCTCTATACTATTGATTCCATTCTTGAACTTTCAAGTATTCAAACGCTCATATTCTTCACAATATTGTTCTTGAATCCTAGAATTCATATATTATTCTTTTGATTCAAATACGATATCATCTTCCAAAATCTTTATAAACACAAATTCTATTTGAGGATAAGATTATAGGAAGGTTGTACAAGAATTGAAAAATTCGTGTTATTAAGAACACATATTGTCAAACTACAAGTCTTCTCATCTTGTTTGAAGTCCTCCGTGTTGTAAGAGGCAAGTTGTGAAGTCCTCCGTGTTGTAAGAGGCAAGTTTGAAGTCCTCCGTGTTGTAAGAGGCAAGTTGTGAAGTCCTCGTGTTGATAGAGGTGTGAAATTCTCGTTTGGCTGCTCGGGTGTTGTAAACCTGTTTCCTCCGGGTGAAGTGAGGTTGTTGTTTGTAAAAATCCAGATAGAAGTCTGGGACTGGACGTAGGACGGTGCTCCGAACCAGTATAAAAATCTCTAGTGTGACTTTTCTATTTTTACTACATTTACTATTATATAGTTCTATAATTGGTTATTACTTCTTACTTGAATATTGTTCATCATATTACATGATCCTTGTGAGTGTGTTATACTTGACAAGTACACATGCACACTTTCAACACCAACCAATTAAGAAACAATTCAAACAATTTGACACGTTTATTTTATAAACATGACTAACAAGGTAAGTTACCTTAATTGGTTCCAATCATTAAAATAATGATTTGGTATTTCACTGAAATTAATCAATGTTTAATTTCACTGGTTCAGTCAATATATGAATATAAAATTAACAAATAAACAGTCAACCATTAGCAATCATAGCACACAAAATAAAAATCCTACTTTTATAAAATATAAGTGGGGAAAAACTGAGTGAGTTTAAATCACTTTGATTTTATTACATTGCAGTGGTTTGGTTACAGTTAAATTAAACAGTTGTTAAATTTAGCCGTAAATTCCCGTTGTTTCAGTTTCTATCTAGAACAATTCCATGGTGTTTTATTCGTTGAGATGAGTCCAACGCCTCTGATTTCATCCAACTCTGATCATATATGAACGGATTATAATTATTATTAATTCATGATATAATTAAATTATTAATTCTTTTAATTTAAGTAATGATCTCACTAGTTACTTTGAAATAAGAATATACAAGCCAACCTATTTTCTTCTCTTCCTAGATCTAAGATTCGTGACTGCATCTAGAATTCCTAGCCAAGATATGCTTAACCTGCGAGGTCCGATCATTAACAGATAATTTTAATTTTTTATAATATAATTAATTACTTTTAATTAGAGATAAATTTACTCAGTTATTTTGATTCCTTGGTAAAGATGATAGGATCGAACGATCCCTTTCTCCTCACGCGATATGCTGCTACCTGCATCATTGCCAAAACACGATTTAATTCACTAACAATACCTTAATTACTAACTTTTGCAATCCTTATCCCTTTATTTAAATATTAGTTTCGTTGATTACTTTTAATTAACTAGTCAAAAGCCGAAAACCTTCCTTCTGGATTTGAGAAAAATGCGATGCCCTGCTCAAAGAAAACTTGGGTTTTGATTTAACACCACCGCTGCAAAATTCCAATCGTCTGGTCACCATCCAATGTTACCACCGCAAGCACTTGAGCTCTCTCCTTCATTCGCCTGATTTTGCTCCATCTCGATCGCCTCTTTCGTCCTTAAAGACCCCACGAACAGCCGTTGTTTTAGGCACCACTCTGATCACCTCACCTCGAATTAAACAATCACCACCGTTGAACGGTGGAGCCTGACTAGGTCTATCATTTTGTAGTTGACAAGTTTCAACATAGGTTCATTGATCACGGGATCTTAAGGGCAAAGAACGGTGTGTTCTCTGCCATGAATTTAAAAATGGAGGCGCAGAAAAATCATTGACCAAGCAGCATCAGAAAGAAGGTTTTGACTAGGGTATTGAGTTTATATAGGGTAGATTTTTAAATAAATTAATATAAGTTAAAACTTCACCATCATGTATCAGCTAAAAAAGCAGAGACGACGTCTGTTAGAGATGAAAATATTAATCCTAGCATACAAAAATATTACGGACCCGATGGGACAGGTTTCGTCGAATTCCGAGATCGTTTGTGAAAAGTCCCTTATAAATCACAGGCTAAAAATCATGCGTTTAAATTTCCCACGATCACAAAATAAATCCAATCAACTCAAAACTTTGAAATTATACTAGACCTTTTCCTTATGGATCCAATGAAATCTATTTCGTTAAAATCGGAGTTCGTTTGGCCAGTCGTTTATTCCTTTAAAGTTACCCCTGTCTAAATTGACCAAAATAATATAAACGATAAAGACGTTTAACATTGCCACGATCAAACGGTAAGTCCGATTGACACGAAAATTGAAATCTTATAATAATTAATTAATACGAATCCAATGGCATAAGTTTCGTCGCATTCCGAGACTGTTTCCCGGTATGCTATTTTTATACACCAAACAACGCTATTTTGTGCTCCAAAATATTTGATGTCCGAAAATAACAAACTACCTTTCTATTCTGACTCTAAATGTCGATACGAACTCAACGGCATTGGTTTCATGGATTGATTCGACCGTCTACTCAATTTATATACAAATATCCCTTTATTAAATTAATTTGATTACACGCTGTAGAAAATGACTGAGCATTTACAGCTGCCGTTGTCACATACGACATCAGTTTGCTACAAAATTTAATATCGTACAATAATTTAATGTTACGGTTTCAATGGAACTAATTTTGTCGGAAACAGACTCTATTTGCAAAATGGCCACTTTTAAGGCTGATTTGAAATATTATAAAAATATAAAATAATCAAATAAAATAATAATAAATTATTATTATCATAAATACCCAACTGGAAATATCATATAGTTTCAAATATAAATTATACAACTCAATATCATCAATTTCGAGTTAAACGATGTCCGAATTATATTAAAATCCTTTTAAATATATTAAATAAACATTATAATTTAATAACGATTTCCATATCGACTATTTTAAAATTTGAATTGGGCATAACTAACAATTTATAACACGAAATCTGGATTTTTCTCTTCCCTATGAAAATTATAATCAACAAGATTCCAACGTTTCTTGTTTCATAGAGTTCCGACTTAAAATGGATTATGTATACTCAATTAAAGTTCAAAACTCCATATTACGAACTGCCGTGCCATTTCGAGCTCGATTTATATTATATATAAATTTAATGTTCAAACTTCGTTTTAATAAATGAATTCAATATTAAAAATCCATTAATATGCCAAATATAATATCTAAAATAATAAATTAAATTAAATATTTGACTACCAAAAATACAGGACATTACATTCTTCCCCCCTTAAAAGAATTTCATCCCCGAAATTACTAAGGTGAGAAAAATGCTACAAACCCATTAACTTTAAAATCCAATTTATTTTAAATCGAAAACCAATTTGTTATGGTAAAATATTTTTTTCAAAAATATCGAAAATTTTCTAACTCTTTAAATTCTTGGAAAAATTTGGCAAAGTCTCCTCTGTACGGAGTGACATCTGCGATATCGCAGGAACAAATAATATATATACTTCAACCCACACGGTCAGAAAACAAAAACCAAAAAACCCAAAATTAATATTTTCGCGTAGGCGTACCTTTTGCGAGCGTTATTGAGCATACTACTCAATTTACATGTAATCTACACAACCATTTTCAATCTGCCTAGCCATCTGGTACTTGTACTCAACTCAATTCGACACATGAGTAACAAATACATGAAATTTTTAATTAATATTTCACTAATCAACATGCATAACAACACGAATTCAAAAATCAAAAGGTAGTATCAATTTATTTCAAATACAGAGTTAAATAATAAATTTCAATTCATATGCATTTTTATTCCAATTTAATTATACTGGAATTTATTCTTTAGTTTATAATTTATTCAGGTCCATTAAATTTTTGATTATTTCCATTCAAACAGTCTACCATCCAATGACAAATAATTCACAATCAACAACCAATACACAACCAAATCAATTGAATTTATATTCAGTGTCAATATTTATTTTGGTTTAACAAATTTGAACATCAATTGGTCAATACCCAACTGCTTTCTATTTAATTATTATTCATTAAAATTTAAAATTCCAAATCTATTTAATTTAATTTCAAAAATCATTTCTTAATTTAATACCACTTAATGGGTTTAAGTTCCAATTCAAACTTTTAATTCAATTTGAATTCCATTCAAATTAATCAACACACAATATCTCAATAATTTGATAAAATTATTTCTTTTTTATACAAAAATATATTTTGGGTAAAATTATTTCATTTACCCTCTTTACAAAACAATATTGTATCTATTACCAGTTCAATGCTTCTCAATACTTGAACCAATTAAACAACACAATATAAAACATTTATATATAAAATTTACAAATACGCTCTTATATATACACACTCAACTCGATCTAAGGTATTACTAACCCAATATCTATAGAGTTAAACCACAGAACTAAGGTTATTACTATACCAATAGCTCTGATACCACTGTAACGGTCCGAGGATTTTCAACCCCGAAAATCAACACAAAACACCATGTCGACTATTCAAGCATCAAGAACACAGGAAAATTTATTAGAAAGAAATTATAGGGTGGAAAGAAATATTAGAATAGAAGAAAAAGAACCAACATAACACAAAGTCTCACATCGCAGCGGAACAAAATATAATATAGAAATAAATCTTTATAGAGAGCTTTAAATAAAAACTTACAATCATCAGAGTACATTAACACATCTGGACAGTTATATTAATATGTTCTCATATACGACACATAATGGAATAAATACTAGATACCATACGTTTGAACACCTCCAGCTCGTCTCTGGACTTCGCAACTTCAGATAAACTGAACCTATACAACTCGGTCTAACCCGAGCATTACAAACCCCGGATCAGTCTGGTGAACCAGAGTAAGAAAAAAAACACTAAGTTTATGGGTATTATCCATCTTGATATTTAAAGTTATAAACTTTTCGAATGGAAGGATAATCGTAAGACCAAATCCACACATAAATACGGACGGTTTTTACCTTACGATAACCCACATATATAGTATACAATCAAAACCGCGGGCTCTTATTGGAGAATGGATTTCCATGGCAAGGTATGGGCAATCACCTTTCCAACAATGTACCTCCGAAGATGAATACATTGGGGGTTCAACAAGAACATCTTTCTACCCTGGCTAAACATGACCGGCCCCTCACTTTGTTTGAGAGCACCGAATATATCATCACCACGGTTCGGGGCCAGCCAATCGAACTGATAGCATGTATACAATTAGAATAAAAGGGACAACCGAAGGCATTTGATATCTCCTGATCAGGTAATTATATACCCTTTGATGGGTGTGACCCACATAGCCATGCGACCTACCCAATTTTAACCATTTCCCGATTGATGAGGCTTGAGGTCATAATTTGTTTATTTATTTACCGTTATTATTATTTTTGGAACATCTGGCCATCATTCACTTTGAATGTCACATCGCCAGATCAACCAGATAATCACTAATTGACGTCCCCAAAGTATTTCGGTATTTATCTAAGAGAAGGTGTCTTCTTCGCCAACAACAGAAATACATTTGAAGAAATCAATGTACGTGACTCTTTTGGAAATACTCTGTCAGACGCTCATCTATTCAAGTCGTCCTGGAACTAGACAAACCGAAGGCACCCTCCTACCACAACCTTGAATTACCCTATGTCACACCCCATAATTTCATCAACAGTAAAGAGGATAAATTAAATAATAATTAATTTAATAATCATAATTAAGGGAAAAGGACTGCGCCATTGTGTTCATCTCTAAATTCTGGTCAAGATAGACATTTGGTTTGCGTAAAAACGAACAACATATGAAGAAGTTATGAAGATTTGGAATTTGAATACGTGCAGAAGAATTTTATATATATATATATATATATATATATATAGGGTCCAGTAAATCAAAATTCAGTTTAAATTTCAAAATTTTCGTTAGCGGCAAAATTCCAGCCCCAGGGGTGTCGGCCCCTTAAGGGGGGTCGACCCCGGGGTCAACCCCATAAAGAGGGGGTCGACCCTCTTAGGGCTGAGGTGGCAGTAGATTAAGAGAGGGCTGGCAGCTATATATAGAGGTCCATTTCTCTATTTTCTTCATTGAGAATCCATTGAGGCCAGACTCAGCCAGTGACTCAACTGAACCGAATTATCTTCTACAACTATCAACTAAAGCAAATCAAACTTAGGGATTTGAGTGTAGATCCAACCTCTACTATCTTCTACCTTTTCTTTTAATCCAAACACTGTGAGCTAGTTATTTTTAGATTTAAATGAATTAAAAGTAATTTGTGACATGACTGTGATTTGGATATATATATATATATATATATATATATATATATATATATATATATATATATATATATATGCCTGTGACTGAACCATATTGGATCTATCAAAAATCATGAACCTATTATATCCTTGGATCCTAGAACTTACCATACTAGATCTATTTTATAAATATAATTCTTTGTGGTTAATTCATCATGTCTCATATGTGGATCTTACCCCTTTTTCTATGTTTGTGGTTAATTGTAATTATAATTATCTGGATAGTAAAACCTTTGTTTAGATCTAGATCATCAAGTTGTGATTAATTGAGAAATGTCATTATTAGACATATGAATTCTTATTTGGATCCGCTCATCCTAAGTATGTTAGATCTAGTTTTATCATTACCCTTTTCACTTGATCTGTTTTAATGTCCACCTTATTATTATGCCAATTTCATGTTCACCCTAGTATGTATGAATATGTTTACCTTATCACCATGTTAGTGTATATTTATGCCTGTTATGTTAGAACATTCACTTTTGTTATATTCCCATCACTTTTCCCTTTTTATTTTTTATGACTAGGCTATTATCTAGCCTAGGCATGCCGCAAATTATGTGAATGCGCTAGTTAGGGAATGGGGGAAAAAGATTAGTATTGGCATTATTTGAACAATGCTTATAAACATGAAGTGGACATATAATTCAGTAATTGGGTAAAGGCATTAACACCTATAAAGTCATAAGTCTAAATAATTGATTAATAATGAATGCTAGGGTTACAACTAGAGATTGTAATTGCACTTATGACACAAGGTTAGGTTGCATTAGTGGTGGAAGTCTGCTCGGACCCGACCGACATATCCAGCAACCACTAATGTTGAACCTAATGTGAGAGGTCTAAGTGTGTAAATATGAATCTGGCTATGACACAAGGTTAGTTCAACTTGTGGAAGAAATCTGCCCGGACCCGACCGACATATCCAGCATCCACAAGTTGTAGGCCTAATTTGGGAGGTCTAGCCCATTATAAACCATAAATGGACATGGTAATGAATTGAACTACTTAACCTAGTCTAATCTATAGGGATTGTATGATTATGGACTAAGGTTAGGGTTAAGTAAAATTGGTAGGACAGTGGGTGGGCTAAGAAAATATAAGGGGGTGGGTAATATTTACATATAGGCCTACAAACTTAGCCCGATAAGGTTATGTAATTAAAGACACCTAGTGGTAAGCATAACCGGTAGAAAGATTGAGGTTATATAATTAAAGACACCTTTAGGGTAAATATAACCTTTGGAAAACCTAGTGGGGGATACAAAACAAAGGGGAGAGCTTGTATCATACTGTGTGGGACCCGTTTCAGTCAGTAACCCAGTGTAGGTATCAAGTAGAGTACCCGAGCCAGGTCGGAGAAGGGGTACGCTTACTGAACTGATTGTAAGAGATCCAAACGTGGAGTTCGGTGTGGGCGGCGCAAACCGACCGAGCTATATGCGTGCATGAGCCAGGCAGAAGGGGATAAGACGACAGTGACACCTGTAGTATGGGGATGTGCATGTCAGGGGAGGGTTGCCACTTTAGGACATGATACATTCTACGGTTGGGCCAGCACATAGTATCTACGCGGATTTGGGAGCCGGTCGATTACGGGTAGTAGTTAGGATACTTTTGGACGTATGCTTAAGTCTACTACCTTACAGTGGAATGGATCTTCTCATTCTAGATATACTATTAATAGTGCAGAGTAATCATTAGAAGCATATACACCCTATCTTGTTTACCTTGTCACACCTGCCTTTTGTGTAGTTATCTTTCCCTTATCCACTTTATATGCCTGTCGTGCTGCTTTTATTTATTTACTTGCTAAAAGTAACTAGACTCGCCAGACTTTACGTCTGACCCTTTTTGTTTCCTCTTCTTTTTTTCGTTTCCCACCAGGTTCTCAGGGTGGGAATACTCAGGCTTAGTCAAGACTCAGTTATCATCTTGCTAGGAGCTGCTTTCGAAGTATGGCTCAAGTTCTTATCTCTACTATGGCTTAGCTCTTTTTCTTGGGGGAATTATGTTATTCTTTTTATATTTATGTACTCTAGTGGTACAAGATAGAAGTTATATTGTTGTAATAGTTTTTGTGACTTATGGTATTTTGGACCATGAAGTATGATTTATGTTTGAAATAAAAATTTAAATTTCCGCTACTCTCTTATTTATATCTGTCTTATAATATTCTGTGACTATTTACCTATTACGCTTCATGGAACTTAATGCATTCCCTTAGTGAGTGACATTAACGGACGTGGGGTGTCACATTTGGTATCAGAGCTGAAGGTTACCAGATTAAATAAAAGTTTTGGAAACGATTTTCTAAAAGGTTTTAAATGAAAGCATTTTCAAAAAGAAAAGTCTGTTTTGAAAAGCATATTTCCGCAAAGCCATATGTAGTATCCTTCGGTCCTTTGTCTGAATCTCTTTCCATTTCTTTTCAACATGTCTGGGGAACCTAACATTCCTAATATCCTGGAAGGCATGACAATACCTGGATGGTTCCATAGGTATTTGGAGGCCACAGCGCCTGCCGAAGGCCAAGGAAACATTCCTCTCCCGGCTGCACAAGTCATTCCTCCTCCCCCTCCAAGAATAGAAAGTTTCGCTAAGATCTGCAAAGATGTAACAACCTAGAAAATCAGAACCAATTTAATATTTTTATTTTGGCTATTTTATTGAATTTTGAATAGTTAAAATAATTTATTTTAAATAACAATAATTAAAAATTTATTTAAATGGAAGTTAGAACGAATATATTTATTTTAATTATAAAAGGAGTTAGAAATAGCACGACAGTTTGAAAATTTGAATTTGAACTTTGACTGAATGTACAGGATTCAAAATAAATCGGATTTCAGTAAAACCAAAAATATTTAAATCTGTTTAATAATATCTTTCCAACGGATCTGAAAAATTGAAATTTCATAGCGGGAATAAAAGGTTATGGTCAGTTGAATATTCAGAATAGTCGCTATGGACTTTAATATAATATATAACCCTTATAAATAAGCATTTTTCAAATGACCTCCATTTTCGATGAAACCACTTTAGTTGGATCCGGAATGCCAAATTATTGTTAGATTCCAATTTTCATAATTTTTGGAATTAATATGTGAGCGTGGGAAAAGAAATTGTGTTTTGTCAATTCAATCAATTTGGATCGACCAGAAAAAGACCATTTTCGGTCTCCAAATTCGACGAAATTAATTTCGTTAGGACCGTATCGTCAAAACATAGCTAGATATATTTTTCGGGAATTTTTAGAGTCAGTATGTGGCCCCGATAAATTAAAATGTACGATCAAATTAAATAATTAAATGGTTTATATTTTAATTTAAAGAACAATGGACTGAAACGATCAAATGAGCTGATGAGACCTTATTGTGTCCGAAATAAGGGTATTCAGCTAGGAGCGACAGTCGTTGGGTTCGATTTGGAGTTCGGACGATAAATTTCATAACAAAGAATTTAAAGGAATTAAATATTAATTTTTAAATCCTATAAATACCCTAAGTGAAACCCTAACCCCTCGTAACGAACACAAGCTCCAGTCCCTTTTAAATGGCAGATATCATCCCGATTTCTCCCATTAATTACTCACCATCCGCAGTAAATTAGAACTTGGATTCTGATACGATCCGAACTTCCCCGGTAAGGAAAGCATGGATGGCGTTGAGCACAACACACATCGGAACACAAACAGAAGAACATTTCATTGTTTATTACAACAATTCCATCAGAATACAAGAATATACAGAGTATGAAAAAATATTACACAGAAAATATCAGAGATTTAAATTACATAGAAACGGAAAAATATTACAAAACACAACTGAAAATAATACACGGATACAGAGCTTTCCGAGCATCGTTCCAGTTGTAAATCAGGATCCTGTGAGCATAAATCTGCAAAACCAAAACTACTAGCTGCCCGTGTTGAAAATAAGGGTACCCAGAGTTTAGGTTAAAACAATAAACTCCAGGTCAGTCATGTGACTGGTGTGAGAACTAAAATAGTTACTAATCTTTATTTTAAAGTTAGGTAAATCAAGGGACCACGCCGTATAACACGGAACGGATTTTTACCCCAAGAATACCATTGCATAAACAAACAACGCAATGCTAAATAAAGAACAATGAAGATGTTATAAGACCCAGGTCCCATCACATAATACAACGCAAGCCGGAGGATAGGGTTTTACCTTATAACAACCAAAAATGCTTGGTACGTGAAATTTCATCTTTTATTATTACTATAAGTGAAGAAAACAACTTCAATCATAATGTATAAACTATAGACGACATAAATGCCCCATCCCACTATGTCGCCATACTAGGATTTACAAATAAAACCGAAATATCATGTATTGGAAATTGGATTTCCGTCATGAGCAGAGGCCAGGGGCAAGCTCCTCTCTGCTTCGAGACACTCTAGCAAATGTCTCAGGACTACTCTCTCTGGGTAACCCTTGGATCTTCAGGGCCGATCCTCTCTTACGTTTGAGGATTGGCAATTCCTAAACACACGTTTCCCGGTCCTTGCAGACCTATAATCGAGGCGCCTCACATTCCAACAACCACATAGGTAAAAATAATATAAATGTCAGCCAGTTTAAGCACTGACACTACTCTAGCTAGAAACGTCGTGTTCTCCCTGCAGCCACTATCCCGTTTTTGACTCATACCGAGGTGTGAGGCTCGCGAATCCACGCTATACACAAAGCTATGCCACGTAGGCCGTGCTTTGATCCTCAACCACAAGACTTTGTTTTTCAATAGAAGCCTTGATCATCTGCCACTTAGGCATGCCACATAGGCAATTCACTCCATGCGACCGATGTCCATCGATATACAACCTCTGAGCTCGTACGTCTCAGAGAAGGGCGTTAAGCAAGAGAATAAATTCTCCGCCGCCAAACAGATGTATATTTAATAGAGATCAATCAACACATAATAAAATCCAATGTCAAACACACAATCCATTTACAAGTTCATTCTGGGTCCAAACTAGTCGGGATTAGCGAACCACACCGAAGTAATTATTTATTTTATTTCTCAATCCCAACCTATTTATCCCATGGAGCAAAACTGATAATACTCCATATCTAACACCACGGTGTTATCGGTAAAATTAATTACCATTTTACGTTCAAATCTAATTAAAGATTTAACTATCGCTTTGGAGCAAAACTGGTGACACTCTATTCTCGATCACTTTCCAAATTTGATAATTTAAATTATCAATTCGCATTTCAATCTAATTACAGATTCATTAAAACTCCACTTAGTTTTAATCTTATCAAAAATCAATATCCTGTCTTTAACTGGGTTAAAGAACCAACGTCTTCTAAAACACGGATCACGATAAACCCAAAATCACATTCAAATTCAATTCCAATTAAATATTATTTAATTGGTACACTTCATTAAATCTAAATAGAAAGATTTAATCTTTTCTACACTGGGTCCAAGAACAATGTTATTCAAGACATCATTCACGACGAACCCAAAATCCCATTTGATATTAAATACAAGGCTCTGAATAGAAAATATATCGGCTTATATTCAATATCATATTCTGAAATCAGCAAATATAGTATTGGAAATAATGATACAAATATATCTTTCAAATTTCCACAACCATCTCTGTATAATCACGAAATCCGACATCGAAATATTTCGAAGATAATTTTGATTCAAATCCATTCTAATTCGTATATTGGAAATTCTGATTATTTTTAAAACCACTTTCAAATTCTATTTATTTATTTCAAAAATAAATTGACTTTAATTCTAGTTCAAAACTAGTTCATTTCGATAAAAATCTATTTTTATCTTTTCAAATATGGAGTTTTTCATCCCAATTTTCCCAAATCATTTCTTATGATTTTACACAAATTATTACTATTTTTAATAATTTTATCAAGGCCCATACAGTCGATTTCCATCAACGGTCATCAAACTGCACTTACAACGACCTTTTCCTTGATTTGGGCATAATTCCAAATCCAACCGTTAGATTTCAAATTTCTAATATTCATTGGCAAGCTCTTTTCGATACGAACCCAAGGTTCCGGTTTTAGGAGAATCCAACGGTCGGATCTCCCGCAACGTCAATTCGAAGTCAATGGTCGAAATTCGCGAACTACCGCGGCGCGGCGCATTCTATTCAGGCCATTTAATATATATATATATATATATATCGTTGATTTCAATTCAAAACGTATTTTATAATCCGTTTTCAAAACAATTTCAACTTCCTATTCAACTTCAAATCGAAATTGAATATTTCACATCATTATTATATAAATGACAATATTTTCAAAACGTTATATTTTGAAATCACTTCCTTTTCTATATTCATTATAAAAAACGAATAAAATCAATATAATTATCGTTCCGTCAAAATGGCGCATCTCTAATTAACACGGCTTTATATATTTTTCAATAACTTCGTTATTCTATTCAACAAATGAATATTTATTTTATTCAATACATGAATCTATATTTCTTTCAACACATGACTATTCTCAACACATGAGTACTGTCAACACATGACTATTTTTGTTATTTAATATATTTTATAAAATTATGATTTCTATCGTTTAATTTTATATCAAACTCTAACCGTAAATTAGAAAGAGAGCAATTCCCTAAATATTAACCCCGAAGGCCGAAACCAACATCAGATCAATATCCAGGAGACCACTCATCTTATCTATTTTCCAATTAGTTTCTAATTTTATACATGATAAAGATGTAAATTTTATTGTTAAAATATTTCGTTCAACACATGATAAGTTTCAACACATGAATATTCTCAACACGTGAGCATCGTCAACACATGACTATTTATTCTATTCAACACATAAATCTATATTTTATAATATTCTTTATTTTCCTAATTGGAATGAGGTCCAATCAATTATCATATAATGTTAATTATATGGATTCCATACACACATGTATATAATAGCAACGATAAATAATCAATCATCATCCAAAGTGCACCACACAACTGCATAAGCATTGAATATAAATAATTAATGCTTACACAGTCTGTCAATCAAACGATCGACATACCACTAAACAATTGGGATTAGTGTACGTCAAATATCATCCCAACACCGTGTGGGGTTTTAATTCATAAACACTGAATATTATTTGTGCAGTTGGGCAACGTGTAAAATTTATCGTCCCAATCAATGTCCTTCAAATAGGTGTTCATAAACAAACCGTCCAGTTTGTAAATGAATATTTATTTATTCACATACACGTTAAAAATTATATTTTTAACGATAAATTTTTTATTTCAACACATGAATATTTTATTATCCATTTCACATCAACATCACAAACAAACTTCACAACACATCAAACAAGCATACCGTCGTCCATGGTCTATGGACGACGGGTGTCGGGTGCTGCTAAGCACCGTCTGCATCCTAGTATATATTTTAACTAGAAAAGAAAATTTAAAGTGAGAATTTCTCACCGAGGGTTCCACTCCTCCATTCTTTATTTTTGAACGGTCTGGATTCTGTTTCGCTTCCACTCAGTTCCATCGCAATCTGTTTCACACGATTTGCGTTAAAAATCCTATTTTTAAACAATGATCTTTATAAATAAAAGTCACATTTTATTCCGGTGATTATATATAAAAATCACATTTTTCTTCATGATAACATTATATAAAAAAAATTGAATCTTCATATTCGCTACTTTCAAAAATGAAAATCTAATTTTTCTATTTTAATTCAACGAAAAATCTAATCTTTTCTTCATGTAAAAATCTCGCCTTTTTATATTTAAAAATCGAAACTTTCTTTATATAAATATAAACTTTACTTATTTAAAAATCAAATCTTTATGATATTAAAAATCATAACTTTATAATATTAAAAATCTAAACTTTTCATGTGTAAAAATATCATCTTTTTGTCAGTAAAAATCTAATCTTTACTATGTTCAAAATCGTATTTTATTTTCAAAATCATACTTTACATTTCCGAAAATCATAACTTTATAAATCTAAAAACGATAACTTTATTATGCCATCCTATATATAAAAATTAATGTTTTCCCTCCATTACCTCACTGTCGATCGCTCCCTGGGCTCGGATGGGCGGCCTTGACCGCCGGAGGCGAAGCGCAGGTCGGCGATGGCGGCTAGAGTGGTATCAGCGCCGACTTCAAATTGTTTGGAGGTTTTTCCGCGAATGGGGGGTCCACTTTCGAAGCTGGGCTGAGGGGAGGGCGGCTGGACGTCGAAGGGAAGTCGGGGTGGCGCCCCGAAGAGGCGGCGGCGGCTTAACAGTTGTTTGGGGGGGTTTCCTCGATCGCGAGGCTGTAGGGTTTTGGGGGGTGCGGAAACCGAGGGACCGAGGTGGCGGGCTAAGGCGGAGCGCGAGGTAGGGAAGTGGTGGAGTGGAGGGCGCCGACGCCGGTTGAGGCGGTGGTTGTGGCTGGAGCAATGCGGTCCTCGTTGTTGTTTTTTTTCTTTTTCTTTTTTTCCCAAATCGGGATTTACACGGTGAATGGGGGGTTGACTGAGTGGAGAGGGAATAAAGGGTGGGAGGGATTTTATATTATTTTTATTTTATTTATTTTATTCCATAAAGCAACTTCCTATTTCGAACTCGAAATCGAACCCACCGACAGTCGTCTATAACTAATTACCCCCATTCCGAACGCAATGGGATATGTCCCATAAGCCAATTCGACCGTTTCGATCAGTTTTCTTTAAAATCATAATATAAATAAATAGAACGGTCAATATTGATTTTAACGTACATTTTAATTTACCGGGCCCACATACGGACTCTAAAAATTCCAGAAAAATTATTTCTAGCTTCGTATTGACGATACGGTCCTAACAAAACTAATTTCATCAAATTCTGAGACCGTTTGATAAATGGCCGTTTTCCAGTTGATTAAATTCAACTAAAACTGGTCAAACGCGTTTAAATATGCCACGCACACATATTGATTCATAAAATTATGCAAATTGGAATCTAGCAATAATTTAACATCCCGGATCCAACAAAAGTAATTTCGTCGAAAACGAAGGTCGTTTACAAAATTCCCATTTTTAAGGGCTTTTATATATATTAAAATATATATAAATTCCACAGCGACTTTTCTGAATTTTAAACTGGACATATCTCGCACTCTATAAAGTGAAATTTCAGTTCATTAACTTTGTTAGAAAGATATTGTAATGACCCGGGATTTTGACGACTTTGGTTATCGCCATAAACTCAATGACGACTAACCAAACATCGAAAAATACCAGTCATTAATGAAAGAAATTAGAGGGTGAGAATAGATAAGATAGAAACTTAGAATAGAAGAAGAAGAAGAACACAACATCAGAGTAACACGAACCTTACACTGGAACGAATAACGTATAATATATATATCATAATTGAAATATACATCTGTACTTGAATATACATCATTATCAAAGTACAACACTTACAACACAGCGGAAATAAACTATAGCTATATGATCCTGAAGCCTCCTGCTCCAGCTCTTCCAGTATATCTGTAAAATCCCGACCACTTGACTGCATGTACAAATTTAGGCACCCAAGAGTTTAGGGAAAACAACAAAATAAACTCCGGGTCAGTCATGGGACTGGTATGAGTAAAACAGTTTAAACCAGTTCAAACAGGTAAACGATATCTCATAAGACCACGCCGTATAACGGAACGGTTTTTTCCCTTATGAGAATCCAAATTATCTTTATATCAAAAACCTTTTGATATTATAATAATGTCTATGAACCATAATATAATAATCATCTAGCAGAAACGCTTTCATCTCACGTTCTACATATATAGTATACAATCAAAACCGCAAGCACGTATTGGGTAATGGATTTCCAACTATGACAAGGTATGGAACCACCTTTCGCTCATGTACCTCTAGAGAGGAATACACTGGGTTCAACAAGAACATCTTGCAACCCGACCACACATGGCCGACCACTCATTTCGCTTGAGTGTATCGAATGTATATCACCAACAGTTGGGATCAGCAACCGTTTCCCAAATGGGACAGCATCAACAATAGATTTTTAGAAGTAAATGAAACTCTAGATCAGGTGATTATACACCCTACTTCGGTGCGACCGACTTAGCCATGTTGCCTGCCCGATTTTTGTCATTTACCGGATGTGAGGCTAGAAGCTATGCTTTATCATCACATCTGATTCACTTTGAATGCCACATCGTCAAATCCATCAAATCACTGATTGACGTCCTCAACCCTACATTATGTGTTAGCTAAAAGAAGTTTCCTTCTCCGCTTTCACTCTTGGTACGGTTGGAGAAATCAATATACGTGATCATCTGGAAATACTCTGTCGGACATCCGTCCATACAAGTCACCCAGGAACAGGATGAACCAAAGGCACTATTCTGTAAACAGGATAGCCCTTCATAACTCCGTCTTCAATTTCTTTTGGCATATATGATTCGCAACGCTTATGCCAATACAGAGTGGTTCTTTGGATAATAATCCAACCGGTCTCTCCATATTAACAACGTTAAAATGGTCAAAACTTCGATAGTCTGTTATTTAACTGTCGAAGAAAAACAAAAGTGCAAACAAACGATATTATTTCCAAATGGAAATTTATATCGATCAAACATCATTCAACATTTATCTCTTTATTTCATTAATTTACTTATCTCTTGTTTCCATATATTCATTATTTCTTATTTTCTAAATTTGGAAAAATATACGTTATTAACAATGGAAAACATTTCCATTTCTTGTTTTCTTTTTTAGAAAACATTTCTGGTTTCTTATTTGGAAAACATTTCCAAAACTTCTTCATTGGACTTAGACAGATGTTTAAACAAACATCGCTATGCCAACTCAAACCATTTCCTTTACTGCTGAACCTTAACTATTCCTTAGTTAAAAACGAAGCCAATCAAGTTGGGGTAGAACTACCTCTCAAACCTTAACTGAACAACATTTCTAACTTTGAAATAGGCAAAGTTCACTTTATATTCCTTTTACTAACTTCCTTACTTAACCCTCCTTCGAATAGCTATATTCGATTGACTCTTTTCACTTAACTCTATTCGATTAACCCTTATCAATTAACTCTATTGGACTAAAACTATTGGATTAACTCTATTTGACTAACGCTATTGATTTACTCATTTCACTTAACTCCTTTCGAATAAACTATATTTGATAACTCCTTTTACTTTCTTCGAATAAACTATATTCGATTAACTCATTTGCTTCTATTCGAATAACTATATTCGATTAACTCATTTTACTTTCTATTCGAATAAACTATATTCGATTAACTCATTTGCTTCTATTCGAATAACTATATTCGATTAACTCATTTTACTTTCTATTCGAATAAACTATATTAGATTAACTCATTTTACTTTCTATTCGAATAAACTATATTCGATGAACTCATTTTACTTTCTATTCGAATAAACTATATTTGATTAACTCCTTTGCTTTAACTCTAATCGATTAAACTAACATCGATTAACTCCTTTGCTTTAACCCTAATCGATTAAACTAACATCGATTAACTCCTTTGCTTTAACCCTAATCGATTAACTTCTTTTACTTTCTATTTAACTATTCATTTATAAAGATTTACTTTTAGTAACGGTTCTTCGCTTTACAAATGATTTCCTTCTTATAACAGTTTCCATTTTATAAAATTTATTCATTTTCTAAATATCTCCTATTTATAAATATTCCAATTTATAAATATTTCTTATTTATAAATATTCCATTTATAAATATTTTATTTTCAAACATCACTTTGAAAATATTCCCTTATCAACATTTCGGTATGTTATGGTATTCAACATATCAAATCACGATGATCAGTATCGTCCAAACACATATAATCGACAACAGATTATATATCACATCATATATTACAATATATGAAAAACAATAAAATAACTGTTGAGGAATCCAGTCGGATTCCTCCAACCTGTTTCCCTGCATCATAGATGTTAAACAAACTAGATACCATCACTTTCAGTTCCATATGATTTATTCTGTTAAACAGATCAATATAGAAAATTCAACTAACTGACTAGCAGTTCAATCAAACAGTCAACATACAGTCAATCGGCCAATATCTAACAGTTCTAAAAATACAACATGAAATTATAAACTGTTCAGAGTTAGTGAGATTTACTCACATTTGCAGTTCATCGTTAAAGAACGATAAACTGTTGTTTGATTTGAATCAAACAATTTATTTCGCCATAAATTCAAACGAGCTCCAATCCCCTTCCATTCAGTTCCATCTCGAAGTGTCCGTCCATACGATCCCAACGGATCCGACGGTTTGAAATTCTGATATCGTATGTGGCGGATATTAAGTTTACAAGTTATACATGCTTTAAAATAAAATAAAACTAATTTAAACTACACTTAACTTTAAGTGGGCCTTCCCCCAATATAATGGTCCATCTCCCTTAAATTACCAGGCCCAGACGTTTTGCTTTCTTCCCCGATTACTCCAATAACTGCTCACGAAAAAGAAATGGCCATTTCCCATACTTAGTGACCTCGTTCTCTCTCAACTCACCACCATTCTCCATTCCGCCAACATCACCACCTTCCTCGCCTCAAGCCACACACCCCTACACCATTGAAGAGCAACTCGACGGCCTCCCACAAATTCCGTCGATCAGCCCAAAACGCATGGCTACAGGAAGGCCGCGACACCAATGTCCACCGAAATCCCCAATTACAACACACAAGGTGCGGTTTCTCCTCACAAACCCAAATCCAACGTCTAAAACTTGAATTGTTGCTTCTATTTTACAATAACCTCAAACCTAGTTTACTATGTTAACTTCCATGCTCAAAAACTGGCGTCGCACCCTCCAAAACCCATACTAGATCGAAGAGAACCACCTCTCGAGCTCAGATATATTTGTTTGTGGATTTATAGATTTTATTTCGAATTTATTTTGATTTTCTTTTGATGGAAACTTTATTGGAGAATAAATAACTGTGGCGGCTCAAATTCTTGTGTTTATAAAGGGGGAGGGTGTGGTTGAGAAGGATAGACGTGGCCCTGCTTTGACCACATAGATTAGGATATTTTTTTAATTAATATTTCATATTTTTAATTAGCAAATATCTCATTTATCTGTCTTCTAAAAATCTGTGTGATCACACACGATATTCAAAAATTACGAAAATGGTCATGTAGCTACAGTTCGATATTACGGTCCCAACGAATCTGGTTTCGTCGAATTATGATTTCGTATGCTCACACAACGTATTTTTAACCGTCAAAATACTCACTGTTTTTCACTCTAAAAATCCATACGACCACACAGTGACTCTAAAAATCACGAAACTGGAAATCTAACAACAATTTGACATTGCGGATCCAACAAAATTAGTTTCATCGAATTCCGACTTCGTTTGCAAAAGTGGCTATTTTTAAAGCTCTGGATGACCCATTTAAATATATAAATATATTTAAATATAATTAAATAAAATATTAAATAAATTAATATTATTTAATATATTCACAATGGAATACCATACGGCTTTAGAATATTCCTATATGAATTTCTAACTGGATATTCCAATCTGGGTCAACCCGATATTCGATTTATATTGAAATTCCTTTTTAAAATACAAATAATCCCTTTATAAATTATAAAGGAATTCTAAAGCGACTTTTCTGAAATTTGATTTGGATGTGAATCAAAATCTACACGACGAAATCCCGATTTTTCTCTTCCACTAGAAAGATACACTCCACCAGATCCACACGTTTCTTGTTTCACAGAAATCCGGCTTAAAACGAATCCTGTACATTCAGTTGAAGTTTGAATTGCCAATTTACGAACTGCCGCGCCATTTCAAGCTTGATTTTAATTATATTATAACTCTACGTTCAAACTGTCGTTTATTTAATATATTCGTTATTCAAATTCAATTCTAAGCTGAATTAAATATCACAGAATGATCCAGTTCACACCATATCGCCATTTCAGCCAATTCTGATTATTTCAGAATTAAATATATTATTTAATTTATTATTTTAATTAAATATTCAACCTTATTTAATTCCACTACCATTTAATTCACTAAACCACCATTTATATAATTAAATAAATTAATTATAATACCTCTGCCAATGCGGGTCATTACAATCTTCCCCACTTAAAATAATTTCGTCCTCGAAATTGCTAAAAGGTAGAGGACGACCCTATCGACTGGTTAGAACATATTTGTTCACTTCTTAACTTCAGTTTCAACTGAACCAATTTAATTTCAATTAAATTTGTTAATTACTTCTTACTAATGAAAATTTTCAAAAATCTAGAAAAATTTTCTAACTCCTTAACTTTTCGAAAAAAAATCGCCAGCACCTCCTTTGTACTCGGTCAAACTCCAACTCGCCTCTCTGGGCCATCTCCAACCCAAAAGAAAATCAAACAGCCAAGCGGCTTGCCAATTCGGCTTATCAAAATCTCATACCATATGAAATATAAACTTGTACCTTTTTGTCGGGCATATCAACTCTATCACTTCCATATGCTATCAACTCAGCATATACCAATGTTAACCCAATCAAATTCTGAAATCATTGTCATCTCCAACACAACCATTCGCTTTTTACCAAGCCAAATATCATTTCAACTCGAGTTTCTTCTCGATTCCCAACTCTTAACTTGATTATCACATTACACTTCAAATTTGAATCTCACAATCCAATTTGTCTTGATATCATTCTAATTCAATCTCAGTTACCACTTTACTGGCTTTACTTTAATTCAAATTTGCTTTCACAAATTTCTGTTAAATTTGTTTTAATTCAAACAGTCTTTCCCTGGGAGTTTTTAAACAGTTTACTCTTTTCAAAAATCAAATTTACTTTTGAACATGTCACTGAGCCCTTAATTAATATTCCCTTAGTTAAATCACTTCTCTATTTCTTTATCAATATTTGTTAACCAAATATTTTCAATAACCATATTGGCCTTTTATGTTATTTGGAAAACATTTCCGAATATCGCCTTCCTTTATTTTCTAAACTTTAGAAAATATATGCTATTTATAATTGGAAAATATTCCAATTACTTATCTCTTTTCCGATCTCGTTTATTTCTATACTTAGGAAATATTCTTTATTATATTTCCAAGCTTACACTTATTTGGGTTAAAACGGATGTTGTGTAAAACATCGTTACGACAACCCAAATACTATATTCAACTAACTCTTATTCAACATTGATCTTCGAGCCTGAAATCTTACTATTTATTTGTTAATAATGAAATCAATCAAGTTGGGGTATAACTACCTCTCAGACATTGACTGAATAACATTTATAACGTCAAAACAGATATGACTACTTACTTGAATAATCAATACCATACAACTACTTATTCACTTTTAAACACGTATACGCTTCCTCTTTCTATTCTTACTAGATTTTATTCTTAGTCTTCCTTTTTGATTTTACTATTCTATTTCTAAGTTCGTTTCCTTATCGACTTATATATATATCGATACGTTGATTTCTAACTATCAAATTATCTTAAAAATATTCTAACTCCTTAAATTCCCGGAAAAATTCGTCATAACCTCCTTTGTACTAGGAGCATTGGGATATTTCAAATAGCCTCCCATGGCCCTCACCAATCCAAAAGAAAAAGAAAAAGCCAAGCGGCTAGCCGATACGACGCATAAAATCTCATATATGAATTAAATACATACCTTTTCATCGAGCATTCTATTTATATATCTTATCCATACCTATCTCATGTATATTTATACCTGCCCAATCAATTTTAACTATACCTGTCTGTTTCAACTCAATTCGTTAATTAATTTGTTAATTAACTCTTTAGTCTATTTCACTTTTATATTTGAACATGAGATGTTCAAATATATTTTAACTTGCTTATTAACTAATTTGAATCCAAATTCAAATTTAAGTTCTATATTCGATTTTGAATATCCATTTACAAATCCAATTCACCTTTCAAAGTTCAACTTCAAATTCAAAACTCGATTAACTAATTCCTCTTCGACTTAGTTAATTCTATTCAATTTCTATTCAAATTTCATATCACTTCTATTATTCAAATTCTATATATTCAAATTCTATATTTGAATTCCTTTTTGAAATTCAACACAACTTGTCTTTCCCAAAACAAATTCAAAACAGTATTTCTAGCAGTAATACGTCACTTACAACTCGAAAATGAATATGATGATGCAGTTGTCATCATCAGAATCTATTTTCCAGTGATCAAAGTGAGTTCAATACTATAAAACCATTTCTAAACATTTCCACTTTGAAATTCATTTCAAAATATAATTCACACTACTTGTAAAACAATTTAAAATTTCCCAGGATCTTAAATTTTCCTTATTTTTAATCCAAATTCATTTACAAACACATATCCAAATTTCCAGAATTTTAATTCAATTCCTGGTTAAAATTTTAGATTTAACTCATCTGATTTCACGTATTTCACTTATATGAATTCTGATTGGTGATTTACATAACCATTTAATTTATAATCTTACTCGATTATAGTAACAACCAATATATCCAATATATTATAATCTTGATATTTATATCTTCTTTATATCAAGGTATGCCTTGGGTAAACTTATTTTAATTTACCATCTTTTCAAAACATATCGTGCCGACCCATCGTATTCGAGTGTTTAGTAACTCCTACCGATACAGTGGATCAAACTGGTCGACTAGAACTCATAAACAACTCAACCAATGAATCTCCACAATATAAAATTATTTTTATATCATATACAAATACGTTCACTCGTATATATACACTCAACTCAATCTAGGGTATTACTAACCCTATCTCTATTGAGTCACGCCACAGAGCCAAGGTATTAACTAAACCTTTGCTCTGATACCAACTGTAATGACCCGGGATTTTGACGACTTTGGTTATCGCCATAAACTCAATGACGACTAACCAAACATCGAAAAATACCAGCCATTAATGAAAGAAATTAGAGGGTGAGAATAGATAAGACAGAAACTTAGAATAGAAGAAGAAGAAGAACACAACATCAGAGTAACACGAACCTCACAGCGGAACGAATAACATATAAGATATATAACATAACTTGAAATATACATCTGTACTTGAATATACATCATTATCAAAGTACGACACTTACAACATAGCGGAAATAAACTATAGCTATATGATCCTGAAGCCTCCTGCTCCAGCTCTTCCAGTATATCTGTAAAATCCCGACTACTTGACTGCCCGTACAAATTTAGGCACCCAAGAGTTTAGGGAAAACAAAAAAATAAACTCCGAGTCAGTCATGGGACTGGTATGAGTAAAACAGTTTAAACCAGTTCAAACAGGTAAACGATATCTCATAAGACCACGCCATATAACGGAACGGGTTTTTCCCTTATGAGAATCCAAATTATCTTTATATCAAAAACCTTTTGATATTATAATAATGTCTATCAACCATAATATAATAATCATCTAGCAGAAACGCTTTCATCTCACGTTCTACATATATAGTATACAATCAAAACCGCAAGCACGTATTGGGTAATGGATTTCCAACTATGACAAGGTATGGAGCCACCTTTCGCTCGTGTACCTCTAGAGAGGAATACACTGGGTTCAACAAGAACATCTTGCAACCCGGCCACACATGACCGACCACTCATTTCGCTTGAGTGTATCGAATGTATATCACCAACGGTTGGGATCAGCAACCGTTTCCCGAATGGGGCAGCATCAACAATAGATTTTTAGAAGTAAATGAAATTCTAGATCAGGTGATTATACACCCTACTTCGGTGCGACCGACTTAGCCATGCTTCCTGCCCGATTTCTGTCATTTACCGGATGTGAGGCTAGAAGCTATGCTTTATCATCACATCAGATTCACTTTGAATGCCACATCGTCAAATCCATCAAATCACTGATTGACGTCCTCAACACTACATTATGTGTTAGCTAAAAGAAGTTTCCTTCTCCTCTTTAACTCTTGGTACGGTTGGAGAAATCAATATACGTGATCATTGGGAAATACTCTGTCGAACATCCGTCCATACAAGTCACCCAGGAACATGATGAACCGAAGGCACTATTCTGTAAACAGGATAGCCCTTGCATAACTCCGTCTTCAATTTCCTTTGGCATATATGATTCGCAACGCTTATGCCAATACAGAGTGGTTCTTTGGATAATAATCCAACCGGTCTCTCCATATTAACAACGTTAAAATGGTCAAAACTTCGATAGTCTGTGATTTAACTATTGAAGAAAAACATATGTGCAAACAAACGATATTATTTCCAAATGGAAATTTAAATCAATCAAACATCATTCAACATTTATCTCTTTATTTTATTAATTTACTTATCTCTTGTTTCCCTATATTCAATATTTCTTATTTTCTAAATTTGGAAAAAAATATGTTATTAACAATGGAAAACATTTCCATTTCTTGTTTTCTTCATTAGAAAACATTTCTGGTTTCTTATTTGGAAAACATTTCCAAAACATCTTCATTGGACTTAGACAGATGTTTAAACAAACATCGCTATGCCAACTCAAACCATTTCCTTTACTGCCGAACCTTAACTATTCCTTAATTAAAAACGAAGCCAATCAAGTTGGGGTAGAACTACCTCTCAGACCTTAACTGAACAACATTTCTAACTTTGAAATAGGCAAAATTCACTTTATATTCCTTTTGCTAACTTCCTTACTTAACCCTCCTTCGAATAGTTATATTCAATTGACTCTTTTCACTTAACTCTATTCGATTAACCCTTATCAATTAACTCTATTGGATTAACTCTATTGGATTAACTCTATTTGACTGACGCTATTGATTTACTCATTTCACTTAACTCCTTTCGAATAAACTATATTCAATAACTCCTTTTACTTTCTTCGAATAAACTATATTCGATTAAATTTGCTTCTATTCGAATAACTATATTCGATTAACTCATTTTACTTTCTATTCGAATAAACTATATTCGATTAACTCATTTGCTTCTATTCGAATAACTATATTCGATTAACTCATTTTACTTTCTATTCGAATAAACTATATTCGATTAACTCATTTTACTTTCTATTCAAATAAACTATATTCGATTAACTCATTTTACTTTCTATTCGAATAAACTATATTTGATTAACTCCTTTGCTTTAACTCTAATCGATTAAACTAACATCGATTTACTCCTTTGCTTTAACCCTAATCGATTAAACTAACATCGATTAACTCCTTTGCTTTAACCCTAATCGATTAAACTAAAATCGATTAACTTCTTTTACTTTTTATTTAACTATTCATTTATAAAGATTTACTTTTAGTAACGGTTCTTCACTTTACAAATGATTTCCTTCTTATAACAGTTTCCATTTTATAACGTTTATTCATTTTCTAAATATCTCCTATTTATAAATATTCCAATTTATAAATATTTCTTATTTATAAATATTCCATTTATAAATATTTTATTTTCAAACATCACTTTGAAAATATTCCCTTATCAACATTTGGGTATGTTATGGTATTCAACATATCAAATCACGATGATCAGTATCGTCCAAACACATATAATCGACAACAGATTATATAACACATAATATATCACAATATATGAAAAACAATAAAATAACTGTTGAGGAATCCAGTCGGATTCCTCCAACCTGTTTCCCTGCATCGCAGATGTTAAACAATATAGATAACATCACTTTCAGTTCCATATGATATATTCTGTTAAACAGAATCAATATAGAAAATTCAACTAACTGACTAGAAGTTCAATCAAACAGTCAACATACAGTCAATCAGCCAATGTCTAACAGTTCTAAAAATACAACATGAAATTATAAACTGTTCAGAGTTAGTGAGATTTACTCACATTTGCAATTCATCGTTAAAGAACGATAAACTGTTGTTTGATTTGAATCAAACAATTTATTTTGCCATAAATTCAACCGAGCTCCAATCCCTTTCCATTCAGTTCCATCTCGAAGTGTCCGTCCATACGATCCCAACGGATCCGACGGTTTGAAATTCTGATATCGTATGTGGCGGATATTAAGTTTCAAAGTTATACATGCGTTAAAATAAAACAAAACTAATTTAAACTACACTTAACTTTAAGTGGGCCTTTCCCCAATATAATGGTCCATCTCCCTTAAATTACCAGGCCCATACTTTTTGCTTTCTTCCCCGATTACTCCAGTAACTGCTCACGAAAAAGAAATGGCCATTTCCCATACTTAGTGACCTCGTTCTCTCTCAACTCACCACTGTTCTCCATTCCGCCAACACCACCACCTTCCTCGCCTCAAGCCGCACACCCCCACACCATTGAAGAGCAACTCGACGGCCTCCCACAAATTCCGTCAATCAGCCCAAAACGCACGGCTATAGGAAGGCCGCGACACCAATGTTCACCGAAATCCCCAATTACAACACACAAGGTGCGGTTTCTCCTCACAAACCCAAATCCAATGTCTAAAACTTGAATCGTTGCTTCTATTTTACAATAACCTCAAACCTAGTTTACTGTGTTAACTTCCATGCTCAAAAACTGGCGTCGCACCCTCCAAAACCCATACCAGATCGAAGAGAACCACCTCACGAGCTCAGATATATCTGTTTTTGGATTTATAGATTTTATTTCGAATTTATTTTGATTTTCTTTTGATGGAAACTTTACTGGAGAATGAATAACTGTGGCGGCTCAAATTCTTGTGTTTATAAAGGGGGAGGGTGTGGTTGAGAAGGATAGACGTGGCCCTGCTTTGACCACATATATTAGGATATTTTTTTAATTAATATTTTATATTTTTAATTAGCAAATATCTCATTTATCTGTCTTCTAAAAATCTGTGTGATCACACACGATATTCAAAAATTACGAAAATGGTCATGTAGCTACAGTTCGACATTACAGTCCCAACGAAACTGGTTTCATCGAATTATGATTTCGTATGCTCACACAACGTATTTTTAACCGTCAAAATACTCACTGTTTTTCACTCTAAAAATCCGTACGACCACACAGTGACTCTAAAAATCACGAAACTGGAAATATAACAACAATTTGATATTACGGATCCAACAAAATTAGTTTCATCGAATTCTGACTTCGTTTGCAAAAGTGGCTATTTTTAAAGCTCTGGATGACCCATTTAAATATATAAATATATTTAAATATAATTAAATAAAATATTAAATAAATTAATATTATTTAATATATTCACAATGGAATACCATACGGCTTCAGAATATTCCTATATGAATTTCTAACTGGATATTCCAATCTGGGTCAACCCGATATTCGATTTATATTGAAATTCCTTTTTAAAATATTAATAATCCCTTTATAAATTATAAAGAAATTCCACAGTGACTTTTCTGAAATTTGATTTGGATGTGAATCAAAATCTACACGATGAAATCCCAATTTTTCTCTTCCACTAGAAAGATATAATCCACCAGCTCCACACGTTTCTTGTTTCATAGAAATCCGGCTTAAAACGAATCCTGTACATTCAGTTGAAGTTCGAATTGCCAATTTACGAACTGCCACGCTGTTTCAAGCTCGATTTTAATTATATTATAATCTACGTTCAAACTGTTGTTTATTTAATATATTCGTTATTCAAATTCAATTCTAAGCTGAATTAAATATCACAGAATGATCCAGTTCACACCATATCGCCATTTCAGCCAATTCTGATTATTTCAGAATTAAATATATTATTTAATTTATTATTTTAATTAAATATTCAACCTTATTTAATTCCACGACCATTTAATTCATTAAACCACCATTTATATAATTAAATAAATTAATTATAATACCTCTGCCAATGCGGGTCATCACAGATATGATCAAACAGATTTAAATATTTCTTGTTTCGTCCAATTCTGACTTATATTGAATTATGTATATTCATTTGAAATTTGAAATCGAATTTTCAAACTACCGCACCATTTCAGGCTCAAATTATAATTAAAATAAATTTATTCGTTTTAACTTCGTCGAAAATAAATTTTTAGCCGTTATTATTTAAAATAATCTATTTTAAATAACAAAAATTCATTAAAATTGCCAAAATAAAAATTTTAAGTTACCTCAGAATTTCCGGGTTGTTACAGATTCAAGACAAATATTGTTGTGATTCTAGTACTCTTCATTTTCATACGGCGGTGATCTATTTTCGTTGCTTGGATTTTCAAATTTGCCTCTCAAAGAGCTCCCGTTCTCAACCGATTTCAGGCTTCTAGGAGAGTTCGAGTTATGTCATGTTGCAGGCGAAGATAAAGGAGGTGAAGCCCTTCCTTGTGGTCATCGTTGATTGGTGGTGAAATGTATCGATTGGCGTGCGTTTCCGATCAAAGGGGACGAGCACGGGTTCGGTTTTGATGAGTGAGGCCTTAATGTTACGGGAAGGAAGAAAGGGTAAGGGTAATTAGGGAATAATTAATTAATTTAATAATAATTTAATTACCTTGAATTGTAATCAAATGTATTAACGACGATAACTTTTGCAAACGATTACAGAATTTGACAAGGTTAGATTCGGTGGAACCGTAAATTCGAGATCTACATTTCAGAACTGATAGGAGAATTTTTGGAGCTTTCTACAATTTTAGAAGAAATTAAAAGAAAAGTGAGATTTCTGAATCTGAAATAAATAAATAAAATTATATTAGGCTGCAGACGGTGTTTAGAAGCTCCCGACACTGTCGTCCACAGACCATGGACGACTTGATTGTATTATGGTGTGAATTTAATTGTGATTGTGGTTGTTCGATTGTGGTTGAAACGAAATTGATCGTGTTTGTGGAAAATTCATTATAAAGTGAGAATAAATTTGTATTAGGAAAATAAAACCTTTTATCGCCGCGAGGCTTATGTTAGCGCGAGGAGTCGTACTAGAGACGGTGCCGGTTTTTAATTACCTTGCAGTTATGCTGCCGAAATTTTCTGAAATATTTATGTGTTGTAAAATATTCATGTTATGACATAAAATTGTTTGAACAATAAAAATTAGATTTTTATTGAATATCTAAATTAAAAATGGTCACGGTTGAAAGTAAACTGTTTAACATAAAAAAGTTACATTTCTATGTAAATAGAATCATTTAAAAATCATCGTTATGGAAGAAATTTTGTTAACATTAAAAGTACATTTTTAATATGAGATGAAACATATAAAAAGATTCTAGTTTTATAGAATGTGTTAACATTAGAAATTTACATTTTAATGTAAAGACGGATCATATGTAAAAGGCTCTAATTAGATAAATGGTGTTGAAACCGTCGAACGAATTAAATATATATAATTAAAATAAAACGAATCATGCAGCTGTAGTTCGCGATTTGAAATCGTAACTTCAAACGATTATACCGAGAGATCTGACCGTTGGATTTTCCCAAAATTGGAATCGTTGGGTTCGCTTTGGGAAGATCTTTCCAACGATATAAATTTTCTAAGATCCAACGGTTAGATTTTGAGAAATGTGTAAATCAAATTTTGATGAAAACAACGCCAGGGCCGTGTAATGACCTGAAGCGTCGTTAGATTAAAAATGGCTACTTTTGTATAAATAAAAATGGTGGTAAATCGTTATAAAATATTATAAATGATATGGAATGAAAAGAATTGGTTTGAATTATATATATTCTTGAATTATTTGAAAAGGCCTAGTTAATTCTCATTTCAAATAATTGATCGACGATTGGAAGTCGAAGATTTGAAGACGGTGGTTGAAGACCGGCGATCTTCACATCGAATGGATAACTACTGATACCTTTGATTGGAGTTGCTGCCTTGAAAGGGTTATAATGGTACTTTTCCAGACGTACTTGTTGATTGTCCGGATATGCGAGAGCCTCTCTTCCATATTGGACATATGGAACGAGGAATAAGGTGTCTCCGGTTTCGTTCAAACCCAAAACGGACTTGTAAATGGATGTATGTCTGACATTGGATTTTATTCTGTGCTGATTGGTTTCTATTAAAATATATATCTGTTTGGTGGCGGATAATTTATTATCTTTTTTAACACACTTCTCTGAGACGTACGAGCTCAGAGGTTATATATTGGTAGACATCAGTCGCATGGCGTGAATTGTCAGTGTGGCATGCCAAGATGCAAATGATCAAGGCTTATTGTTGAAAAGCAGAGCCTTGTGGTTGATGATCAAAGCACAGCTTTATTTAGCATAGCTTTATGTATAGTGTTAATTCGCGAGCCTCACACCCCGGTATGAACCAGAAACGGGAGAAGGACCCCAGCGAGGACATGCGTTTCTTTCTAGCTAGAAGTGGTGTCATGGTAGGGAGCCCAGACATTTTTACTTATGTGGATGATGGAAAGTGAGGTACCTCGGATTTGAGTCCCTAGTGGCTCTTCATTTATGCCCCATAAGGCGGGGAAACGTATTGTTCAGGCATAACCAATCCACTAACATATTTGTGGACCGGCCCAGGCGCTCCTAAGGGCTCACCTGATTCTGAGTCCTGGGACATGAGCTAGATTTTCTCGAAATTGGTAAGGACGATCCCTTGCCTTGGTTCATAATGGAAATCCAACTTCCAATATACCCCATATGGTTTTGATTGTAAACCTATATTTGGCGATATAGTATATGGTAGATATGTCGTCTATGATTGATACATTATGTGACGGCCCGCCCCGCACCAGCCGACATTTCAGTGCATTATGCCAATGCCTGACTAGCACGGGATGGTCGCCAAAGAGAGGAAAAGAAAGGAATTTGAACTAACAAGGAACCTGTAGTATATCTCACAGAGCATGGAATAAAATATAATAATAACATAACTTGACATAAAACAGGCGAGACAGTGCATAAGCTGAAAACTTAAACCATCATAGCAGCGGAAAATCCAAAATTACAGCTTATATTCCACATCATCTTTATTACAACTTTTAAAACTATCTCTAAAGCAAAGTAAAGGAAAGGTACACTACTAATGCCCAAAGTAGTGGCCTGCAGCGATACAGGAAGAACATATAGAGAATAGTACGTGAAAGCCTCCTGCTCGTCTCCGGACAGCTACTCGTGCAAAACCAGCTAACATGTCTCTAGTCTGCCCATTCAAGAGAACCCAGAGTAATAAGAAGAGACATAAAACTCTGGGTCAGACAAAAGTATGGTATGAGCGATAAGCAGCAAAACAGAACAATAACAGGTATACTAAACCATACCTGAACCTGGACCTGCAACCAAAGAGTCAGCACAACAAGATGTACAATACTCTAAGGTAACACTAACATAAGGTGTCAAGATAACAGGGGTGGGGTGTGCATGTCATAGTGATGGCAAACAATCAAACATAGCAACCATCCTCACATCTCTCACTCAGTGCATAAAGCATACGATATCCACCACTTTGATCACCCAAATCCATGCTATGATCACTCTGCCCCATGGAGTCATGGCGACTCCACTGCACTGATCCATAGCCACTAGTCCTTGCTATGTCCACTCTGCCCCATGAAGTCATGATGACTCCACTACACTGGCTCATAGTTATACTACGATCACTCTGCCCCATGGAGTAATAACTACCCCACTGCACTGATCCATAGCCTAACATCCGTCTTGGTGGTGAATCAAAGTTATGGACATCGATAACCCATTTGCACACATCTCGCAGCAAAGTCCAATCATGAAGTTAACTCGTTGGTTCCCAACTGGATCCTGAGTACAAACTTCCCATTTGGACTACCTTTGCATCTCGGGTTTGGTCTTCTCTGAATCGGTCTTCATTTATTTCATAGCTGATACCTCATGTCCAAGCTCCTTGGTTCGGCTCGCAGCCACCATTCTGGTTCAGATCGGATTGCTCGGGTCGGGTCGGCTTCCCCATCCAGTTCGGTTCGTGGGCTCCAGTCCACTGCAGTTCAGTTCGTTCTCCTTCCATTGGATCGGGTCGTGGACACCCATTGGGTCCGGGTCAGGTCCCTTCGTTGCTTCGGATCGTGACTCCAGGTCGTGGATCCAAGCATCGGTTCGTGGTGTCCTTGTCACGAGCGGTTCGGGTCATAGGTGCCATCATTCACGAGCTGGTCGGGGTCGGGTAGTGCTCCACGATCGGTTCAGTTCGAAAGTGGGCGATCTGATCCGGTCTTCTGCATATTTTCCTACAACTCTTCCAGCGACTGTCTTACGCCATACGACGGCATTTTCGACCATTCTAACTCTTCTAATCAATCACAAAGCATACCATACAGTCATAGCAACATGTATAATCAACCACAAACACCAAAACAACAATATGATGTATTTAAATGGATTAAACATACTCAAAACTCATATTTTCCCCTTAATCATGTTTAACAATAACTAATCTTAGGATTAGCAAAACTTAACCAAACCAACCCAAATTTCTAACAACGGCCTAAAACAATATTTCAAAATTTATAAATATTTTTCCAGAATTTAATCATGTATAAATTCACTAATTATCATTAATTACCCTTAATTAACCTTAATTAGTGTAAAACAAGGCTAATCACTCACCTTAGCCACAAGTAAACTCAGACCTAAAACTTTTGGACAAAATGGTTTGGATTCCAATACACTCTAGTAGCTCTATCTCGATTTTTGTGCAAATCCGATTTGATTTGATGTAGATTTGGCTTAATTAACGATTAGAAGGTGATTTGGGGTGTTTTAGCAAGTGGAGGCTATTGCTAGGGTTCAAAAGTTGTAAGTGGCGGCTAAGAAATGAAATAAAAACTGATTTACTAACTCATCTCAGCCCTCCCATAACCCTAATCTCGAAATGGGTTATGAGCCCTCTTGCTAATCACCCTAATTAGGCCCGGTTTAGCTGTTTTTTACCTTTTAAACCTTATTTCAGCCATATCTCCCAAATGGTATGTCCGTTTTTCACATATGACCACTCTACGAAAAGGTAAACCATCATCCGGATCTAATGGAAGTGGTTTCAAGTCAAAACTCCTTTCCAATCAAAAGTTATGGCTGAAACAAGATCAGCTAGGGGCAAAACGGTCATTTAAAAATCAGCAAAAATCGTGAATATGGGAAATGACACCAATAGTCATTTCCCAAAGTTACACGACCATACAAATTCATATGAAAAAGAAATAAATATTCTACGATCCTCTGATGCATAGAATGCGGGTCGTTACTGTAACACCCCACATCCGTTAAGGTCACTCATAAAGAGAATGCCTTAACTTCAATGGAGCATTATGGGTACTGGAACAGAAACATTACAAGACAGACATATATAAAACAGCGGAAGGTAAAGTAGAAGTACTTCAAATCATTTATTAAATAGAATTGTTTACAATAAAAGCCCATCAACTTCCAATACCCAAATACATAGCTAAAATATCTCTCTTGCTCAAAAACAAAGAAGCATAAAAATAAATTGTAGTATTCCCCAATAAAGCAATAAAGCAAGCCATAGCCAAGAGAAATCCAACCAGTACATGAAAGAGCCTTGGGGCTTGGTAAGATCCGAACTAAGTTGTATTCCCAACTTATGAACCTAGGGGGGGGGAACGAAAGAAAAAGAGGCGAAACAAACTGGGTCAGTCATAAAGACTGAGTAAGTCCTAGTGGCTTTCAGCATAAAAACAGGTAAAGATAACATGGCATGAATAAACTGAAAGTAAACATAAGCATGACGACAAGATAAGCTACAGGCACGATAACTAAGGATAACATCATAGGATTTTTTTCATGTATAACATTGCAAGGTTCCCATTCAAGATGAACTAAGTATAGTTTCGCAAGATTTCTATCAAGAATCACAAGATTTCTCTACTTCACCATTAAAATGATATCTATTTGCTCTACACCACTTAACTAGTGTCCCAACTAGTAATATATATAAATTGATAAAATCATAACGTGATCCCAATCCCCGAAATTAAGGTTGCTTTCACGTGTACATCAATTATTTATTACCTAGATCTAATCTAGGGTTTTCTATCGAGCGCTTCCTAGATTCAACCAGGATTTATGCCACCTAGGTCTAACCTAGGGATTATGCTACCTATTGAACGCTTCTCGGATTTACGGTTTATGCCACTTAGGTCCAACCTAGGGATTATGCTACCTACGTGTGTCATACGGCCCCCAATGATTGTAGATACCTATGCTGGTCCCACCATGGATGGTGGCGGCCCTGACGCAATTCAAGAAGGGTTAGGTTACACTACTGGTGCCCTAAGTGCCCTGTTTGTCTGCTCCGAAGTGTGTGCATGCCCGCACTCCATTAGAACCTACACTGTTGCACCCACCGTCGTCGTTTAGACCGCTTACAATCAGCCCAGTAATCGTGCCCCACCCTGCCTAGTTTCAAGGTACCGTTAATACCTTATTTGGGTTACTGCTGAAATGGGTCCTCGTTACTAGGGTTTCCTACTGGTTAAGTGTGTGGGCCTATATATACAGATGTTACCCACCTTCCCGTGATGTACTTAACCCACCGATTCAAGCGTGCTTATTAATGGTTAAGTTTATGGGCCTATATTTACTAATATTACCCACCAACCCGATATGTACTTAACCCTCTCCGTCCATTATGTTAAGTTGGTTAAGTGTTTTCTCTTGTTTTACTTAACCCTACCACACATCATGTTATATCGGTTAAGTGTTGTTCCTTGTGTTACTTAACCCTACCGCAAGCCTTGTTATACTGGCTAAGTGTACATTGACTTAGCCCACCTACTTATCATGTTGTGACGG
>JASFAX010004491.1:0-39213 GCA_030737875.1 Allium sativum
TAATACTGAGTTATAAACTTGTTAATTAATTAACAAGAAGTGAATTGTAAATGAGAACTGTTAATGAAGCGAGATATGAGTGAAGATTATGAAAAGATTTAAGCCGATATTTAGTGGAATCAAAACTGATTCGATGTGGCGAGTTCAGATTCCTACAAAAGGAATGATATTCATTTTAGAAGTAAGTAACGTGTGAAAGCAAAAGTGATGCAAATGAAATTGGGGATAAGGGGAATTGAGTTGACCAGTATGGCGAGATTATTCTGAAGTTCAGATTATAAATCAAGTGAATATTTTCCCAAAGTTCGAAATATATTATGGAATAAGAGATTATTCGAAATAATTTATTTGTGGGAAACAATTATGTCAAACTGCAAGAAAGTACCATTTACATCCCGTTTTAATTAAAAATTAAATATATTATTAATAAATTGTTTATGTATATTGATTAATGAATAAAATATATTTTAAAGTCAAATATTTCGAAGGCATGAATCATTGTTATAATTAATAGTTTTCATAAAAGAAGTAAGTTCTTAACATGAATTTGCATGCTACTAGAATGAATGTTATGTTGGTATTCAAAGCTGTGAACTTGATCTATTTCGAAATTATAATGTTGTTCAGTTAAGGTCTGAGAGGTAATTATACCCAACTTGATTGACTTCAGTGTTAACTGAGAAATGGTTAAGATTCGATAACAAGAATTGGTTAAGTGAACTGAGCTAATGAGTTTCAACGGTAAGTGTGAATAATGATATTTTATGTAACAGATGTTTTCATCAAACTAACGGATTTAGAAATGTTTTCATGATGAATAAAATATATTTTATATGGAAAATAAAGATTAGCGAATATATATGAATGTTTTCCAATAAGAATTATAAGAAATAAATGCGATAATGGAGAATGTTTTCAAAAGATCGTGAGAGGCTAAGAAATGGCGAGAACTGAAGAATAAAAAGCCGCACGACGAGAACGAAGAGCGGCATAACGTAAAAAAAAAGTGGATTTGAAATTTGAATCCGAGGATTTCGTAAGTGATGTTTTGATAAAAAGTTAAGAATGGAGTTAAGGAATAGTGACTGGAGATTAGTTAAGTTGAATAATTTTCTGAGTGTTGATCTGATGTTGGTTTCGACCTTCGGGGTTGATGTAACAACCCGGGTTCTGACGGACCAATTTTTTTTTTCAAAAACCCAATCCATCGAAACCCGAGTTGGTTTGCTCTGGTATCCTGTAGGAAAGATAGAGACATAAAACATGTCAGAGTTCGGAAAATATCCCACAGTGGAACGAATAAATATAATTTAGTTGAAACATAGCTTTACCTTAATAATAATACTGCTAAACCAGTATCCAAAGCTATACAGTCTCTGTCATGAACCTAACATGCGAATGTTATGAGGAGGGGGTCAGAACATAAGTTCTGTGTGAATGAATTTAAACTACACTTCTTGGATAATCCTACATATACCATTCAATTATATTTTCTTATTTATTAGGTTATTCGTGTTATTAGCACTCAAGGCTTACACACACGTCACACCCATCTACTCTCTAGTAGATTAACCTAATATAGTGTATATGTAGCTATCCACAATTAAGGTATACTCTACTCGCACGGTCTCCACCGTATGTACGCAGTCCCTTATCCAATGTCGCATGTCTTATGTATATCAACCCCACATTTGCATAAAACTATCATCACTGTGTTACGTAAACGTTTGGACTGCCATTCTAGATCCTACTAGATTATGTCATCGAATAATGCCCTCCAGTCTATGGTACACCACCCAGAGCGACATGAGTGTACCTAGACTTTTCCCACGTATGTATCATCAATCGTACTCGATGTTTATTTGCATATGTTCTCTATATGTGCGACCAAGTCCCGTGGCAGGGCTAATCAAGAAACATAGAACTCGGTCGGGAGCTTTCAGATATCTGCCAATGCAGATGCTAAGTGTAATAACCCGGAAAAAGTGAACCAGTTTAAAATTTTTAAATTAGGTTATTTCCAAAGAATTTGAATAGTTGAAATAGCCTATTTCAATAAAATATAGATTTGGGTATAATATTGCAGTTTGAAATTTTGAATACAAACTTTGTCTGACTGTACCGGGTGGAAAATATAACGGATTTTAGCGAAACTGAAAATATTTAAATCTGTTTATCAATACCTTTCTAACGAATCTGAAAAATCGAAGTTTCATAACGGAAATCAAAAGTTATGGCCAAATGAATTTTCAGAAAGGTCGCTATATAGTATATATGGCCCTTGAAAATTGAGATTTTGCATATGACCTCGGAATTCGACGAAACCACTTTTGTTAGGTCCGGGATGTCAAATTATTGCTAAGTTTCAAATTTCATAATTTTTGAAGCTAGTATGTGAGCGGGGCAAAAGATAATGTGTTTGGTCAAATTATGTTAAAATGGGTCGACCTAAAAATGGCCGTTTTTCAAACGAGCTCAGAATCCGACGAAACTGGTTTTGTTAGGACCATATCGTCAAAACAAAGCTAGATTTATTTTTCTGGAATTTTTCGATTCAGTTTGTGGCCCTGGCAAATTGAAATGTACGTTTGAATTAAATATCGAATGTTTTATATTTTAATTTGAAAAATAACTGACTGTAACAGTCGAAATGGCCAACGAAACATATCCCATTGTGTCCGGAATGGGGGTATTTAGCTAGGGGCGATAGTCGTTGGGTTAGATTTCGAGTTCGTCTGAGAAAGGGGGTATTTTAGGAATTAAATAAATTAAAAAATTAAAATAAAAGGAGCGGGCCAATCAGAATTCATCTTCTACATCGATCTCCCTGTCGCGACGCGGAAAAAGCTTTGAATCTTCTCTCTTCAATTTCTCCACAACCACTCAACGAAATCAAGCAAACTCAGATCCATTTTGAAGAGCGTTCAGAGATGTTCAAATCCATAGCAACTTCAAGAATTATCGTTGCGTATTTAAGGAGATATCGCGCCAGGAAGGTCCGAACTTTGCGTCGCCGCCGTGGGTGCTGGAGACCACCGAGCTGATCATCTCGGGTAGCTTTGGGAAGCTCTTTCCTTCCTCTTCGACGCAGCGCTGGTCGTTCGTCCTAAAACTTCGTGGTTTTGCCGAAAAGTTTAACCCTAGTTTACGAAATCAAAAAGGGTATACGGCTAAACCTATTTTCAACTGATTTTTACACTATAAAGCATTGCAAACTTGTAAAAATCGTATCTTTTTGCTATGTTAACGAAATTCGATGAAACAGGAGACACCGTGACCGCAAGGAGGCTCTCTACATTCTAGAAGAAGCCGCGGATTTTTCTGACCTTCCTACGATTTTTAGCACTGCAATAACCAATGTGAGGAATCTAAACTATTTGTGTGAATGAAATCGTGTTGTATAAATTATATAAGCGAAGTGTAAATTATATGCGCATTGTATACCTCATGTACATGTGTTGTATAAGTTATATTAGCGATGTATAAATTATACAAGCGTTGTTTGAAACATATATGCTTTGAATTGTGATGAAATGCAAGTGAATTATTATATTATATATATACTCCCCTCGTCCACAGACCATGGACGATATTTATTGCTTGTGTTTGACGTGATAATATATGGTATGACGAATGGTTGGAAATACTTGTTTGTGGTGGATATTGTGGTTGAAAAATACCTTTATGGTTGAAAAATACCTTTGTGGTTGAAAAATACCCTCTTGTGGTTGAAACAAAATAGAATAGGATTGTGGAATTGAAAATAAAACATGCCGCCTGCGAGCGAACTAGATGCATGATCCCCATTGTCAAAAACCGCGAGGTTTTAAGGTAGAGCGAGGAGCCGTACTAGGGACGGTCCCGGTTTTAACTACCCTGCCGTTATGCTGCCGAAATTTCTGAAATATTTATGTGTTAGAATAATTTTCATTCGTTGAAATAAATTACACAAACTATATCGAATATTCATGTGTTGAGTTGCAATTCATTCGTTGAGTTGAAATTCATGTGTTGAATATTATTTGAATTTAAACAAATAGCTTTAGCGATAAAAATCACATTTTTATATATATATATATATACAAACTATATCGAATATTCATGTGTTGAGTTGCAATTCATTCGTTGAGTTGAAATTCATGTGTTGAATATTATTTGAATTTAAACAAATGGCTTTAGCAATAAAAATCACATTTATATATATATATATACAAACTATATCGAATATTCATGTGTTGAGTTGCAATTCATTCGTTGAGTTGAAATTCACGTGTTGAATATTATTTGAATTTAAACAAATGGCTTTAGCGATAAAAATCACATTTTTATATATATACAAACTATATCGAATATTCATGTGTTGAGCTGCAATTCATTCGTTGAGTTGAAATTCATGTGTTGAATATTATTTGAATTTAAACAAATGGCTTTAGCGATAAAAATCACATTTTTATATATATATACAAACTATATCGAATATTCATGTGTTGAGTTGAAATTCATGTGTTGAATATTATTTGAATATTAAACAAATGGCTTTAGCGATAAAAATCACATTTTTATATATATATACAAACTATATCGAATATTCATGTGTTGAGTTGAAATTCATGTGTTGAATATTATTTGAATTTAAAAAAATGGCTTTAGCGATAAAAATCACATTTTTATATATATACAAACTATATCGAATATTCATGTGTTGAGTTGCAATTCATTCGTTGAGTTGAAATTCATGTGTTGAATATTATTTGAATTTAAACAGATGGCTTTAGCGATAAAAATCACATTTTTATATATATACAAACTATATCGAATATTCATGTGTTGAGTTGCAATTCATTCGTTGAGTTGAAATTCATGTGTTGAATATTATTTGAATTTAAACAAATGGCTTTAGCGATAAAAATCACATTTTTATATATATACAAACTATATAGAATATTCATGTGTTGAATTGCAATTCATTCGTTGAGTTGAAGTTCATGTGTTGAATATTATCATCTTTTAAAAATAAAATGAATCGACAATGAAAACTATATTTTTATCATGTATATGAAGTGTTAAAAATGCACACGTGTCGAATAAATATTTTTGATGACAAGAATATTTCTTTTATCATGTATACGCTTAGTTAATAATACACACGTGTTGAAATAAATAATAGTTTGCTAGAAATATTATTAATAGCTTTGTTCTGCATATATACATGTGTTGAACATGAAAAATGGATTAGCTGTAGAGTAAAGAAATTATTTGCGTGCCCGACAAATAGGTAAACCATGATGAGTTGGCTGTGCAATTTTAACTATATATCAACTCCTGTGAATGCCATTGGATGCGGAGTGCTGGTTTTTCTGTGTGAAATAATAAATAACGCCATAGGATAGTAACAATTAATTTTGAACTACACTACATGGCATACTTCTTGATGATAGGCATACTTCATCATATTCCACATAAGCAACTGGAGCTTGTGTGACGAGGTGGAAGATTTACCATACAAGCAAGAGGCTTGTATGGCGATGACTATATACTACAGGTTGAACTGATGACTGATATGGACTATATAAATTATAACGATAAATTGCCAGATTAATAAAAACCCCACACGGGTCTGGAGTTGACAATAATCACGTCGCTCTAGTTATTAGATACGGCACATGGACTATTTATTTCCACACGGAAACGGGGTGACGGGAATTTATTCTCTGGAGTGATTATCAGTACATGCTCCCCCGTAAACACCAAAATATATCACTATAAATATGTGAATGCTTTTTAGGATTTATTGGGTACCTAATACGGCCCAATAAATTTCCAAACCCCTCCCCGTACAAAGGAGGTTATGGCGAAATTTTTCGAAATATTAACGCGTTAGTGAAATATTTGAGGTGAAAACGAAGTTGAAAATATAGTATGAACTATAGTTGAAATTATAGAATGAATTATATTTATATATATAAATATAAATATAATTAAAGGGAATGGAGGCCGTGCAGTTCGAGTTTTGGAATCGTAATTTGAAACGATTAGTACGAGAAATCCGACCATCAGATTTTCCCGAAACCGCAACCGCTGGGTTCGCCTTGGAAATATCTTTCCAGCGGCACCAACCTTGTAAAAATCCAACGGTTGGATTGTCCGGAATGTTTAATTCAAATCTGAGGAAAAACAGCGCCAGAATCGTTTATATTTATATACAAATATAAATATAATTAAATTAAATCGAATAACGACGCTGCAGTTCGAATTTTGAAACCGTAACTTCAAACGACTAGTGTGGAAGATCCGACCGTCGGATTCTCACGAAACTTGAACCGTTGGGTTCGCTTTGAGAATATCTTCCCACTGGTATAGACTTTGTAGAAATCCAACGGTTAGATTTTCCGATATGTGTAAAACAAATTAGGAGAAAAACAGTGCCAGTGCCACGGCACGACCTGAAACGTCGTTTAATTAAATATGGCCATTTTTTTTATAAATCAAAATGGCGAAAAATCGTTAGAAAATATTATAAGCAATATGAATTGAAAATAAACCAATTGGGCTTGAATTGTTTGATATTTGATGGTTGTATGTGTTTGACACGAAAATAACACTAAATAACTGAAAGATGGACGTCGAATAATAAAACCATAAAATGAATCGATTTAACTCTAATGACGTGAATTATTTGAAATGGCCGAGCTAACTCTCATTTCAAATAATTTATCGAGCGATTCGAATTGGAAAATGCAAAGACGATTCAAGACCGACGATCTTCGTATCGGTTGGATGGGCACTACTGAGGTTCCTGGCCGGAGTAGCTACCGGAAGGGGACGGAAGTAGTAGCCGTCTGGACGTATGTGTTGATTGGACGGATATACGAGGAATTTGACGCCTCCGGTTTCGTTCAGACCCAGAACGGACTTGTAAATGGACGTGTCTGACATTGGATTTTGTTCTATACTGATTGATCTCTGTTAAATATATATCTGTTTGGCAGCGGAGAATTTATTCTTTTGCTTAACGCCCTTCTCTGAGACGTACGAGCTCAGAGGTTATATATTGATGGAAATCAATCGTATGGAGTGGACTGCCCATGTGGCATGCCAAGATGCTGTGATCAAGGCTTCTGATGCAAAGCAAAGTCTTGTGGATGATGATCAAAGCAAGGTCTATGTGGCCTGGCTTTGTGTATTTCATAGATTCGCGAGCCTCACACCCCGGTATGAGTTGAAAACGGGATACGGACCGCTGGGAGAGCACGACGTTTCTTTCTAGCTATGGTGGTGTCAGTGACTTACCAGCCCTGACATATATATCTACTTTTCACCTTTGTGGTTGTTGGAATGCGAGGCGCCTCGATTATAGGTCTGTAAGGACCGGGAAACGTGTGTTCAGGAATAACTAATCCTCTAACGTAAGTGAGAACCGGCCCAGCCGCATCCAGGGGTTGCCCAGAGTGTGTAGTCTTGAGGCATTTGCTAGAGTGTCTCGAAGCGGAGAGGAGCTTGCCCCTTGCCTCGACTCATGACGGAAATCCAATTTCCAATACGAAATAACGGACTTGATTGTAGAACTAGTATGGCGATATAGTGGTATGGGGCACTTATGCCGTCTATGATTGATATTTATGATGTTATTCGTTTTTGAAACATATATGCACTAGTAATAATATCAAATGATTTTGCTTTATACGTATCAAGCATATTTGGCTATTATAAGGTAAAACTCTATCCTCCGGCTTGCGTTGCATTGTATGATGGGACCTGAGTCTTATAATGGCTTCATTCTTTCTAAAAGCATTGCGTTGTTTTAAAAGAATTTACTTTGTTTTAAATGCACTGGCAATCACTGGAGTAAACCCGTTCCGCGAAAGTGGCGTGGTCCTATGATTTGTTATTACTGTTGTTTAACTGTTAAATAGATTCCTCATACCAGTCCCCATGACTGACTCGTTGTTTGTTTCACTTTGCAAACGCAGGTGCCCTTATTTTCACACGGGCAGCCTAGTACACAGGTGACAGGTTGTTTTTGGCTCTGCACTGCTGCATAGAGTGCATTTTTGGCTCATGGCGAGGCTGACTTCACAGAGACGACTTTGACATTTTCCGCCATTACTGTTCTTATATTATGATTCCGCCATGGGCGATGCTGACTGATTTACTTTCCGCATTTCTTTCTATATGTATATGTATTCCGCCTTCGGCGATGTAGACTGATACCCTTGTTATGTCTCACTGCATGTATGTATTCCACCTCTGGCGATGATGAACTGATCACCTTCCTTTTTATTTACTAAGTTATATCCCACGCTATTATATTCTGATGTTATTACATGTTGTGATTCCGCTGTCATACCCATGTAAATTTATTCTATTTATTGTTTCTGCTATTATCTGTACTCTGCTTTGATGATTAATGTGTTATTTCCTAATGATTATCCTTAATACCGCCCCTCGGATTTTGGGATCGTCACAGTTGGTATCAGAGCTTTGGTTAACCTTAGTTCCGGGATCTAACACATTAAACACCTCGTCAAAATAGAATCAGTAGTGTTCTAATGCGAGTAGCTCATTAGAGATAGGATTAGCAATGTCCTAGAATGAGCTAAGCAGATTAGCAAAACAATTTGATCAGTACATCATCATTATCTTTCCTTGTATTCCCTTGCTTTATCATTTATGAAAATTATCAAATCTGTGAGCTTGACCCTTTTCTTGCTTATACAGTATTCTCTTAGATGGCTGCACGAGCAGCAGCAGCTAGAGGAGGCCGTGGAGGCCGAGGAGTGGCAGCAGGAGGTTGGGGGAATATCCCCGTAGTTGTGGAAATCCCTATTTCTCAGCCACCTGCACCAGAAGACTTTGAGCTGGATAAAGTAGCAAAGAGGTACAGAAATCTTGGGGGAAAACCTTTTACTGGCACTGGTAAAGTGACCGAGGCAATAGCTTGGCTGAAAACCTGTGAGAAAATCTTTGAAGGCATGGGTATGGGAACCAACAACAAAGCCCGACTTGGCATTTGGCTTCTTCAGGAAGAAGCAGAGCTGTGGTGGGATGCTATTACCTCAGAGGATGCAGCTGGCACTATCAGAACTTGGGAATAATTCAAAGCTATGTTCAATGAGAAGTTTGTACCTGAACAAGCTCTAGAGAGGATGCGAGAGCAGTTTGCTAATCTCCAGCAAGGAGATCTCTCTATTCAGGACTATCTAAATAAGTTCACCCAGTTGTTGCGCTATGCTCCGGAGCTGATTATGACCAACAAAGCAAAGAACAAGAGATTCATATTTGGGCTGAAGCGCAAGTACCACGATAGAGCTATGGGCAACATCAAACTCTCCTTTACAGAACTAGTAGAGATGGCTTGCAATTACGAAGACATGGATGAGAGGCATGCTAGCCAAGACCGCGCCAAAAGCCAAGCTGGAAATAAGCGCAAGGCTTCAACCGATCAACCGAATCTAGCATTACCGCGGCCGCTACTCAGAAACCTGCAAAGATCCCGAAAGGAAATTGCTACAACTGCCATAAGAAGGGGCACTATAGCAGGAACTGTCCTCTGAAGCAGAATGCACAAGTGGCTCACGTCTATGACGGGAAGACCCCGCCAGCTATCACCGATGGATCAGGTAAACCCGACGTCTTGGGAGGTACCCTTACCATTAAAAATATTCCTGTTTCTGTACTTTTTGATACTGGTGCATCACGTAGCCTCATTTCTGGTAACCTTGTTCACAAATTAAAATTGAAACGAAGAATTCTAAAAGAACCAATTAAAGTTCAAAACCCGATAGGAGGTTTTGTTAGTCTCAGTACGTATTGTAAAGCACCAATTTCCTTTTCTCGGTACCGGTTTCCTTTTAAAGTAATTGTCATGGACCTTTCCGAATTTGATATCATACAGGGGCTGGACTGGTTGACACAATATAAGGCCGAAGTTAGATGTGCCGAAAGGATAGTTAAACTCGAAACGAAGCTTGGACCTATATATATACCATGTCATGGCTCAGAAATTAATAGAATAGAATTTTGGTCTTCTTTTGAAGTTACTCCCCCTTCAATAGAAAAGATACCGGTCGTTAAAAACTATGCGGATGTGTTTGAAGAAGTAGAAAACTTACCGCCGCAAAGGGAAATTGAATTTAGAATAGATTTAATTCCTAACGCCCGACCAGTAGTTCATCCAATAAGAAGAATGGCCCCGAAAGAAAAAGAAGAGTTAAGTAGTCAAACCCGAGAATTACTTTAGAAAGGTCTGATCAGACCGAGCTTTTCAGCGTGGGGAGCCGCAGTAGTATTTGTCCCGAAATCAGACGGTACTCTAAGACTTTGTGTTGATTACCGAGATCTCAATAAGCAGACACTGAAGAACAAATATCCCTTGCCCTGAATAGACGATCTGTTAGATCAATTAAATAGAGCAACAGTATTCTCCCGAATGGACCTAGCTACAGGTTTCCACCAACTGTGTATAGCCGAAGACTGTGTTCCTTTGACAGCCTTCAGGGGTCCCGATTTATTCTACGAATGGTTAGTAATGTCGTTCGGCTTGTGCAACGCTCCGGCATACTTCGTCGATCTTATGAATAGAGTGTTCCGTGGTGTATTGAATAAATTTGTTCTAGTCTTCATCGATGACATTTTAATATACTCTAAGTCGGAAGACGAGCATGCAAAACATTTAGAACAAGTGTTGAAAATTCTAAGGAAGAATGTCTTGAAAGCTAAATTTTCTAAGTGTGTTTTCTGGCAAAATGAAGTTAAATTCCTAGGCCATGTCGTATCAAAGGAAGGGATTGCTGTAGATCCAAGCAAAATTACAGCGATTCAGAACTGGAAACAACCCACTACTCCCACAGAAGTTCGAAGTTTCCTTGGATTGGCTAGTTACTATCGGAAATTCGTTCAGGATTTTTCAAAGATATCTGGTGTATTGACAAAGCTTACAAAGAAGCATGAGAAATTCAAATGGACTCCCGAATGTGAAGAAGCTTTCCAAGAGCTGAAACTAAAATTGACAACCGCTCCAGTATTGACAATTATAGAAGGTAATCAAGACTTGACTGTATGGACAGATGCTTCTATTAGAGGGCTAGGCGCAGTGTTAATGCAAAAAGGCCAAGTGATCGCTTATGCCAGCCATCAACTAAAGCCGCATGAAAGAAACTATGCTACTCATGATCTTGAGTTATTAGCTATCGTGTTTGCTTTAAGAATCTGGAGGCATTATTTATTGGGCGAGAAGTTCGAACTATTCACCGATCATCAATCCGAGACAACAGCGTTGGTTAGAATTCCTTGCAGCATACGATTTTGAAATTCTATACATTCCAGGGAAAGCCAATGTTGTAGCAGATGCGCTCAGCAGAAAGAATGAAATCATTGCCAGTTTTATCATTAAGTCTTCTTTAATGGACAGGATCTCGGCCCTTCAAAAGGAGGATAATTTTGTAAAAGTAATGATCAAAAGGATCAATGAAGGCATGGACTCCAGCTTCCAAGTGGATAGTGGGGGGGGTTTTGAGATTAAAAGGAAGAATTTGTGTTCCCGACATCTCTAAGCTAAAAAGAGAAATACTTGATGAGTGCCACAAATCCAAATTGAGTATCCATCCAGGTGTGAGCAAAATGTATAACGATATCAAGCGCACCTTCTGGTGGAAGGCGATGAAAAGAGATTTCTCATTATATGTTAGCAGATGCCCCACTTGTCAGCTAGTTAAGAGCGATCAGCAGAAATTGGCTGGATTATTACAACCATTAGAAATTCCAGGATGGAAGTGGGAACAAATTTCGATGGATTTCATCGATGGCTTGCCTCGAACTAGAAAAGGAAACGACAATATATGGGTAATCATAGATCGCTTCACGAAGACTGCCCATTTCATACCTGTCCGATCCAACAGAACGGCTCAAAGTCTAGCACAGATTTACTTCAAAGAAATAGTTAATCTACATGGAGTGCCGCTCAATATAGTCAGTGATAGAGATCCCCTATTTACTAGCAAATTCTGGGAAGCATTCCAAGAAGAATTGGGAACCAAATTAAATCTAAGCACCGCTTATCACCCTCAGACAGATGGCCAAACTGAGCGAGTGAATAGAATTCTAGAAGATTTACTGCGGGCTTGCGTTATCGATTTTGGAGGCTCATGGGAAGATCACTTACATCTTGCCGAATTCTCTTACAACAATAGCTATCAAGCAAGTTTGGGAATGTCTCCATTTGAAGCATTATACGGTAGACCGTGCAGATCTCCCGCATGTTGGGTAGAATCTGGCAACAGACTTGTGTTAGGGCCCGATATGATTCAAGAAGCATCGGATAAAGTCGATTTCATTAAGAAGCGTTTAAAAACCGCACAGAGCCGACAGAAAAGTTATGCTGATGCGAGAAGAAGGGATATATCGTTTGCCCTTGGCGATTATGTTTATTTAAGAGTTTCTCCAATGCGAGGAGTAATCAGATTTGGCAAGACTGGGAAGTTGGCACTGAGATTTATTGGTCCCTTTCCTATACTTGAACGAATTGGAACTCTTGCATATAGGGTTTCATTATCTGATTGGTTGCCTGGTGTACATGATGTGTTCCACGTATCTCAACTCAGAAAACATGTTCATGATCCCGATCTTGTTGTGGAAGAAGCAGCGCAACATGATATTGACATAACTCCAGAATTATCACTTAGAAGAGAGCCATTAAAGATAGTTGGCAAAGAAACTAGATAGCTAAGGAGGAAAAAGATTCATCTAGTCAAAGTGCAGTGGAGTAGTGATCCTAGAGACTGTACTTGGGAGACTGAGGAAAGCATTAAACAAGCCTATCCCAAATGCAAAGTGGACATCTCTGACTAACTCCGGTGCAAGGTACCTTTACAATACTTTGCATTTACATTTTAAATCCTGCTTAACTGTTATTTCCTTTTCGAGGACGAAAAGTTTTAAGTGGGGGAGATTGTAATAACCCGGAAAAAGTGAACCAGTTTAATAATTTTAAATTAGGTTATTTCCAAAGAATTTGAATAGTTGAAATAGCCTATTTCAATAAAATATAGATTTGGGTATAATATTGCAGTTTGAAATTTTGAATACAAACTTTGTCTAACTGTACCGGGTGGAAAATATAACGGATTTTAGAGAAACTGAAAATATTTAAATCTGTTTATCAATACCTTTCTAACGAATCTGAAAAATCGAAGTTTCATAACGGAAATAAAAAGTTATGGCCAAATGAATTTTCAGAAAGGTCGCTATATAGTATATATGGCCCTTGAAAATTGAGATTTTGCATACGACCTCGGAATTCGTCGAAACCACTTTTGTTGGGTCCGGGATGTCAAATTATTGCTAAGTTTCAAATTTCATAATTTTTGAAGCCAGTATGTGAGCGGGGCAAAAGATAATGTGTTTGGTCAAATTCTGTTAAAATGGGTCGAACTAAAAATGGCCGTTTTTCAAACGAGCTCTGAATCCGACGAAACTGGTTTTGTTAGGACCGTATCGTCAAAACAAAGCTAGATTTATTTTTCTGGAATTTTTCGATTCAGTTTGCGGCCCTGGCAAATTGAAATGTACGTTTGAATTAAATATCGAATGTTTTATATTTTAATTTGAAAAATAACTAACTGTAACAGTCGAAATGGCCAACGAAACATATCCCATTGTGTCCGGAATGGGGGTATTTAGCTAGGGGCGACAGTCGTTGGGTTAGATTTCGAGTTCGTCTGAGAAAGGGGGTATTTTAGGAATTAAATAAATTAAAAAATTAAAATAAAAGGAGCGGGCCAATCAGAATTCATCTTGTACATCGATCTCCCTGTCGCGACGCGGAAAAAGCTCCGAATCTTCTCTCTTCAATTTCTCCACAACCACTCAACGAAATCAAGCAAACTCAGATCCATTTTGAAGACCGTTCAGAGATCTTCAAATCCATAGCAACTTCAAGAATTATCGTTGCGTATTAAGGAGATATCGCGCCAGGAAGGTCCGAACTTTGCGCCGCCGCCGTGGGTGCTGGAGACCATCGAGCTGATCATCTCGGGCAGCTTTGGGAAGCTCTTTCCTTTTCGACGCAGCGCTGGCCGATCGTCCTAAAACTTCGTGGTTTTGCCGAAAAGTTTAACCCTAGTTTTCGAAATCAAAAAGGGTATACGGCTAAACCTATTTTCAACTGATTTTTACACTATAAAGCGTTGCAAACTTGTAAAAATCATATCTTTTTGCTATGTTAACAAAATTCGATAAAACAGGAGACACCGTGACCGCAAGGAGGCTCTCTACATTCTAGAAGAAGCCGCGGATTTTTCTGACCTTCCTACGATTTTTAGCACTGCAATAACCAATGTGAGGAATCTAAACTATTTGTGTGAATGAAATCGTGTTGTATAAATTATATAAGCGAAGTGTAAATTATATGCGCATTGTATACCTCATGTACATGTGTTGTATAAGTTATATTAGCGATGTATAAATTATACAAGCGTTGTTTGAAACATATATGCTTTGAATTGTGATGAAATGCAAGTGAATTATTATATTATATTATATATATATATATATATATATATATATATATATACTCCCCTCGTCCACAGACCATGGACGATATTTATTGCTTGTGTTTGACGTGATATTATTTAGTATGACGAATGGTTGGAAATAATTGTTTGTGGTGGATATTGTGGTTGAAAAATACCTTTATGGTTGAAAAATACCTTTATGGTTGAAAAATACCCTCTTGTGGTTGAAACAAAATAGAATAGGATTGTGGAATTGAAAATAAAACATGCCGCCTGCGAGCGAACTAGATGCATGATCCCCATTGTCAAAAACCGCGAGGTTTTAAGGTAGAGCGAGGAGCCGTACTAGGGACGGTCCCAGTTTTAACTACCCTGCCGTTATGCTGCCGAAATTTCTGAAATATTTATGTGTTAGAATAATTTTCATTCTTTGAAATAAATTACACAAACTATATCGAATATTCATGTGTTGAGTTGCAATTCATTCGTTGAGTTGAAATTCATGTGTTGAATATTATTTGAATTTAAACAAATGGCTTTAGCGATAAAAATCACATTTATATATATATATATATACAAACTATATCGAATATTCATGTGTTGAGTTGCAATTCATTCGTTGAGTTGAAATTCATGTGTTGAATATTATTTAAATTTAAACAAATGGCTTTAGCGATAAAAATCACATTTTTATATATATATACAAACTATATCGAATATTCATGTGTTGAGTTGCAATTCATTCGTTGAGTTGAAATTCATGTGTTGAATATTATTTGAATTTAAACAAATGGCTTTAGCGATAAAAATCACATTTTTATATATATATACAAACTATATCGAATATTCATGTGTTGAGTTGCAATTCATTCGTTGAGTTGAAATTCATGTGTTGAATATTATTTGAATTTAAACAAATGGCTTTAGCGATAAAAATCACATATATATATATATATACAAACTATATCGAATATTCATGTGTTGAGTTGCAATTCATTCGTTGAGTTGAAATTCATGTGTTGAATATTATTTGAATTTAAACAAATGGCTTTAGCGATAAAAATCACATTTTTATATATATACAAACTATATCGAATATTCATGTGTTGAGTTGCAATTCATTCGTTGAGTTGAAATTCATGTGTTGAATATTATTTGAATTTAAACAAATGGCTTTAGCGATAAAAATCACATTTTTATATATATACAAACTATATCGAATATTCATGCGTTGAGTTGCAATTCATTCGTTGAGTTGAAATTCATGTGTTGAATATTATTTGAATTTAAACAAATGGCTTTAGCGATAAAAATCACATTTTTATATATATACAAACTATATAGAATATTCATGTGTTGAATTGCAATTCATTCGTTGAGTTGAAGTTCATGTGTTGAATATTATCATCTTTTAAAAATAAAATGAATCGACAATGAAAACTATATTTTTATCATGTATATGAAGTGTTAAAAATGCACACGTGTCGAATAAATATTTTTGATGATAAGAATATTTCTTTTATCATGTATACGCTTAGTTAAAAATACACACGTGTTGAAATAAATAATAGTTTGCTAGAAATATTATTATTAGCTTTGTTCTGCATATAAACATGTGTTGAACAGGAAAAATGGATTAGCTGTAGAGTAAACAAATTATTTGCGTGCCCGACAAATAGGTAAACCTTGATGAGTTGGCTGCGCAATTTTAATTATATATCAACTCCTGTGAATGCCATTGGATGCGGAGTGCTGGTTTTTCTGTGTGAAATAATAAATAACGCCATAGGATAGTAACAATTAATTTTGAACTACACTACATGGCATACTTCTTGATGATAGGCATACTTCATCATATTCCACATAAGCAACTGGAGCTTGTGTGACGAGGTGGAAGATTTACCATACAAGCAAGAGGCTTGTATGGCGATGACTATATACTACAGGTTGAACTGATGACTGATATGGACTATATAAATTATAACGATAAATTGCCAGATTAATAAAAACCCCACACGGGTCTGGAGTTGACAATAATCACGTCGCTCTAGTTATTAGACACGACACATGGACTATTTATTTCCACACGGAAACGGGGTGACGGGAATTTATTCTCTGGAGTGATTATCAGTACATGCTCCCCCGTAAACACCAAAATATATCACTATAAATATGTGAATGCTTTTTAGGATTTATTGGGTACCTAATACAGCCCAATAAATTTCCAAACCCCTCCCCGTACAAAGGAGGTTATGGCGAAATTTTTCGAAATATTAAGGCGTTAGTGAAATATTTGAGGTGAAAACGAAGCTGAAAATATAGTATGAACTATAGTTGAAATTATAGAATGAATTATATTTATATATATAAATATAAATATAATTAAAGGGAATGGAGGCCGTGCAGTTCGAGTTTTGGAATAGTAATTTGAAACGATTAGTACGAGAAATCCAACCATCGGATTTTCCCGAAACCGCAACCGCTGGGTTCGCCTTAGAAATATCTTTCCAACGGCACCAACCTTGTAAAAATCCAACGGTTGGATTGTCCGGAATGTTTAATTCAAATCTGAGGAAAAACAGCACCAGAATCGTTTATATTTATATATAAATATAAATATAATTAAATTAAATCGAATAACGACGCTGCAGTTCGAATTTTGAAACCGTAACTTCAAACGACTAGTGTGGAAGATCCGACCGTCGGATTCTCACGAAACTGGAACCGTTGGGTTCGCTTTGGGAATATCTTCCCACTGGTATAGACTTTGTAGAAATCCAACGGTTAGATTTTCCGATATGTGTAAAACAAATTAGGAGAAAAACAGCGCTAGTGCCACGGCACGACCTGAAACGTCGTTTAATTAAATATGGCCATTTTTTTTATAAATCAAAATGGCGAAAAATCGTTATAAAATATTATAAGCAATATGAATTGAAAATAAACCAATTGGGCTTGAATTGTTTGATATTTGATGGTTGTATGTGTTTGACACGAAAATAACACTAAATAACTGAAAGATGGTCGTCGAATAATATAACCATAAAATGAATCGATTTAATTCTAATGACGTGAATTATTTGAAAAGGCCGAGCTAACTCTCATTTCAAATAATTTATTGAGCGATTCGAATTGGAAAATGCAAAGACGATTCAAGACCGACGATCTTCGTATCGGTTGGATGGGCGCTACTGAGGTTCCTGACCGGAGTAGCTACCGGAAGGGGACGGAAGTAGTAGCCGTCTGGACGTATGTGTTGATTGGACGGATATACGAGGAATTTGACGCCTCCAGTTTCGTTCAGACCCAGAATGGACTTGTGAATGGACTGTGTGTCTGACATTGGATTTTGTTCTATACTGATTGATCTCTGTTAAATATATATCTGTTTGGCGGCGGAGAATTTATTCTTTTGCTTAACGCCCTTCTCTGAGACGTACGAGCTCAGAGGTTATATATTGATGGAAATCAATCGTATGGAGTGGACTGCCAATGTGGCATGCCAAGATGTTGTGATCAAGGCTTCTATTGCAAAGCAAAGTCTTGTGGATGATGATCAAAGCAAGGTCTACGTGGCCTGGCTTTGTGTATTTCGTAGATTCGCGAGCCTCACACCCCGGTATGAGTTGAAAACGGGATACGGACCGCTGGGAGAGCACGACGTTTCTTTCTAGCTATGGTGGTGTCAGTGACTTACCAGCCCTGACATATATATCTACTTTTCACCTTTGTGGTTGTTGGAATGCGAGGCGCCTCGATTATAGGTCTGTAAGGATCGGGAAACGTGTGCTCAGGAATAACTAATCCTCTAACGTAAGTGAGGACCGGCCCAGCCGCATCCAGGGGTTGCCCAGAGTGTGTAGTCCTGAGGCATTTGCTAGAGTGTCTCGAAGCGGAGAGGAGCTTGCCCCTTGCCTCGACTCATGACGGAAATCCAATTTCCAATACGAAATAACGGACTTGATTGTAGAACTAGTATGGCGACATAGTGGTATGGGGCACTTATGCCGTCTATGATTGATATTTATGATGCTATTCGTTTTTGAAACATATATGCACTAGTAATAATATCAAAAGATTTTGCTTTATACCTATCAAGCATATTTGGCTATTATAAGGTAAAACTCTATCCTCCGGCTTGCGTTGCATTGTATGATGGGACCTGAGTCTTATAATGGCTTCATTCTTTCTAAAAGCATTGCGTTGTTTTAAAAGAATTTACTTTGTTTTAAATGCACTAGCAATCACTGGAGTAAACCCGTTCCGCGAAAGTGGCGTGGTCCTATGATTTGCTATTACTGTTGTTTAACTGTTAAATAGATTCCTCATACCAGTCCCCATGACTGACTCGTTGTTTGTTTCACTTTGCAAACGCGGGTGCCCTTATTTTCACACGGGCAGCCTAGTACGCAGGTGACAGGTTGTTTTTGGCTCTGCACTGCTGCATAGAGTGCATTTTTGGCTCATGGCGAGGCTGACTTCACAGAGACGACTTTGACATTTTCCGCCATTACTGTTCTTATATTATGATTCCGCCACGGGCGATGCAGACTGATTTACTTTCCGCATTTCTTTCTACATGTGTATGTATTCCGCCTTCGGCGATGTAGACTGATACCCTTGTTATGTCTCACTGCATGTATGTATTCCGCCTCTGGCGATGATGAACTGATCACCTTCCTTTTTATTTACTAAGTTGTATCCCACCCTATTATATTCTGATGTTATTACATGTTGTGATTCCGCTGTCATACCCATGTAAATTTATTCTATTTATTGTTTCTGCTATTATCTGTACTCTGCTTTGATGATTAATGTGTTATTTCCTAATGATTTTCCTTAATACCGCCCCTCGGATTTTGGGATCGTCACACTAAGGTCTGCTTTTATTGTGGCTATGATCCTACTAGACCCCTCCCTCAATTAATGAAAGGCACCCAAGAATATCAAGAATGAGAACTGTAAACCCGGCCCCCTATGCCCTTCAATCCTACTGGCCAACCTCACCCATAACTAGATAGCAAAGTATATGGTCTTTTGGAGTTCTCTGCCTTTCCGCTTCACGTACTGACTGAAGATGGTAGGTAGGTGACGAGTTGCTATTATAGGGCACTAACTGGTCTCGCCGAATCATGTTGGTCCATCTTAGTCTTTTGATTGCCTCTTGTTTTGCAATCAAGGTATACTCATTGGTTCTTCCGAGGCAGACCTAATCTCTATGAGCACAGGCTTATCATCTACCATTCATAGAGGGATACCAAGAGTACCCTCACTTCCCCAAGCCGTGTGCTTCGTAACCCAATCTCTTGGAGCCTTCTGCATGATCAGATGGACGTTCTCTCCCCCTTGTGCCCTACGGCATCGTGATGATCTACCGTGTTTTATTATTCATCCCCTACCGTATGGACTGGTCCAAGCGCCTTAACCTTTCGTGTTATTAGACCTTAAGTCTAATCTTCTAATTTTGCACTTGCTCTATCTCATTAGGTTTTCTTTTTAACTTGGTTATCTCATCCATATTAGTTTTTAAATTACCAAGTTTCTTTTTCATAAGTCTTTCCCTATTTCTTATGTAGCCGCGATCTTTTAATTATTTACTTAGTTCTCTTAACTAAGGTTTACTAACAAGCTCAAACACGACTTTCTGTAACTATTGACTTAGTCCCCTTAACTAAGGTTTACCAACATGACTTTCTATGATTGTTTACTTAGTTCTCTTAACTAAGGTTTACTAAAAAATTCCCTTTATTGTTTACTCATTAACTTAGTCATCTTATCTAAGTTTTACTAATAAGTTTTCCCCTTACTCATATAACTTATGTTTTCCCGTTCCCATGGATTACTTAATCTTTAATTAAGTATGGCTTGCATTCTTTCATAAGTTATTTCATCTTTGTATCGATCATTATAACCTACGTTATAATTCTTACTTGTTTTGTAACAAGGTTACTTATTATCTTCCCATTCAGTTATACTCGTATCTGTTGATGTTGCCATAATCCATCGTTATTTACTTAGTTTTCTAAACTAAGATTTGCTACCATTCCCCGTTATTATGTTGGTTAAGTTTGTCTATACGCCTCCGTTTACTTAACCTTAGCACACTTAACATATTTGTTTCATAACATTAAACTTTTTATTAATGCACTCAACCTTTCACATTAGACATGTTGCTTGCAGTTGCTGGATATGTCGGGCGGTTCCGGGCAGACTTCTACCGCAAACTCGTTCTAACCTCGGGTTATGAGCTTAATACGCTAACCTCTCACATTAGACCTGTTGTTGCGGTTGCTAGATGTGCCGGGCAGTTCCAGGTAGGCTTACACCGCAACTCATTCTAACCTCGGGTTAGGCATGTCCATCTTTTAACTGACAATTTCAATCTAAGTTTTATATGCCTATTTATCTCAATCCAATAATTCATGTTCACGCTTCTAAACCGAATTTCATGTTTATGGTTCCAATTTGACTTGGATACATAAATTCTACCATGATTACATAATCTCGTACATAGTTATGCCAATAATCCTTATTATATGTTATGCCCAACTTTTCATGTATATAAGTTATACCTAATTTTACCCAAATTAATTGTTCTTTAAAGTTATCAATAATTCATGTCAACCCTCATTCTTATTGCTTAGAACAATTAATTCATGTCGACCCTCATTCTTATTGCATAAATCCCAATTCAACTTATAATCTCATATGTCAAAATCTTCAATTTTAACTTTTCTTATGTACATATAGTTCATGCATAAATTCTTGATTCAACATACCCATGCATATCTAATCATTCTCAATTTTAATCGGACATATTTTCTTTTATGTTCTAGGTTAATATATGTGCCAATTTCCCCTAATTTTCCAATCTCAGGTTATGTTATATGTTATTTCACAATTCCCCAATTAAAAATTATTCCCAAATTCCCAAACACCATTTTCACTATTCCAATCTTTGTTCGTACGCATGCTTTTCAGCGAGATTTGTATTAGGCTCAAAGTTAGCCTAATTTTAAAAATAAAAAGGAAAGGGGAAGAAGAAGAACAGAATACACATAGAATAAAATCTGAATTATTTCAATTGAATTAAACAAATTAACTTGGGAAATTGTTAAACGATACATCTACTATTATTCAACAAGGATAATTTAAATCCACTCACAGTGATTTTTGCTTTCCTAGGTCTGATTTAGATTAGCATCCAAAGTTCTTCCCTTTCTTGTGGCGTAGATTGTAGATCAAATTCGCTTTTCTCTTTATTTTGAAATAGAAGAAATTTATTCTTTTATTTTATTAAGAGATTTGGAGAGAAGAAAAAAGATTATATTTAAGAATTTCTTGGGGAAGAAGGAGGAGGCCATGGCATCGCCATAGAATTAGATGAATAAATCAGTGGGTTTAAGGTTTTATTTATAGGTGAGTTAGAAGAACTGGGCCCTTAGGATTAAATAAAAAAACTCATCTAAACCATCCACCTCACCCTAGAAAAGAACATTCCAGAACCCAGCCAACATAGCCAGGGTGCGTTGCACCTATAGACCATGCGCAGGGGCATGTGCTATTATTATTATATATATTTATTTATTTTTCCTTTTTTTAACTTCCTATCTACATAACCCCTTTTTACACCATCTTTTTAACCGCTTTCACACTGCATTGCATATATCATTCTTTCTCCAATCAATTAATTTTCCTTCATGCATTTAACTTTCATTTTATTTGGATTGCACATCCTTATTTTACAATCAATCAATTTACCATTAATGCATTTATTTATTTATTAATTCATTGTAATTAATGCACTCTACTTTTATGCGCTCAATTCTTTTTATTATTCTACGCATTAACAATATAACTTTCAATATATTAACTTATGCATATATTCACATGCACATAATTAATTGCATGTTATTAATTCACCTCTTTCTTCCATTTGCATTTTAATGTTAATATACATATATATATATATGCACTGATTATAATACCCTCTTTATTAACCATTTTTATGCATGCCATCTATTCATTAATGTTTCTCTTTTTTTATATCATTACATGCACTTTATTGCATGCATTACATGCATTCCTTTGCACTAATCTTCTCGTTATTGCATAATATGCATGTATTTTATTACATTGATTTTTTTATCTTTCCTTTATATTTATTGCATATCTTTATTGCTTACATTGTTAACTTCCTCTTTTTTTTCATGCATTAAGACTTTACATCTTTCCTTATTTTTATTGTTGCATGAAATTATCTCATTAATTTATCCTTGCTTATCTCTGTTTTTATATTAATGCATTTACACATTGATTTCTTCCTTTTACTTGCACATTTAATGCATTAACCTTTTTAAAATGCATGAATCTTTTTCTTTTAACATATATTCATGCATTACCTTTATAACATTGTTTTTTAAATTATCAATGACCATGCATATATTTACATATACACATAATCAAATATTTTTAGAAATATCCGGGGTGTTACAATCTCCCACCCTTAAGGAATTTCATCCCCGAAATTCGATAGGGATAATATAGATAATCCCTCGCATAATATTCAACCATCATGTGTGCATACAATTTTTGCAACCATTGTGCGCATGTGCAAAGTTAAATATATCATAATAAAGAATGTATGCCTAATTGGTACCATCTATATGTATGCAAAATTTTAAATATTTTTAAAACATGATGCTCACATCCTAAATATACTTGCAGTTCTAAATGTATGCAATATTTTTAAAAAATCAAGACATTTTTCACCCAAATTTCCTCACACTCTTACAGAGTAAGAGCATAGTTCATCCAATTGTTGCATCCAAAACATTACTAGCCATCATTAAATTTCGAAATTTAGAAAAATATAAATTCAATTTCTTATGATACCAGAAGGTATAAAACGGAAAAATTCACATCTTCCATTTTTCTTTTATGTACCTTTTATAATTGTACTTGGACTTTTACATAACTATTCTATAAAGATTTCGTATTTCCCTATCAAAGTAAAACCACATAAGAAAAAAAATCTTTTCTTTTTCAACTTATCTTGGAAAATTTTCATTTTTATTCATCTTTTTCTTAAGATTTTCATTTTCTTTTCCCATCACATTTGTTGCTTTACTGAATTTATTGTTTTCTTTTTAGTTAGGCTATTCTCTTCCTTAGCTTATTTGACTTAGTCCAATTACTTAAGTTTATTATTTTTCAAATAAGCCTTCCCATTTTTCTACACAGCTACTATTACAGGCCAAGAATCTTAGGACTAGGTCATAAGTCCAAACAATGAGATCTACACACTTACTTGCACTTCACTACCTAGTAATTACTACTAGTCCATGCTGTGTATTACTAGCCTATACTTTTCTTTTTCTCAAGCAAAAAACCTAAGTTTCTTAATGCTTATGCATTCTTCGGGAATTTTATACCATTCCAAGATGATCATTTTTATTTCTCTCATTCTTTCTAGGCACTAATCCTTACCTACTCCATTTTTTTAAAAAAAAACATGGTTTGGATTCCTTTCTTTTCATTACATTTTTCTTCCAAAAATTAAAAGTGTTAAAACTCTATTTTCTTCTCCAAAACTGGCTTTTGCCAAACCATAAAAACATTCACAAAATAAAATTGCAAAACACATTTTTTTTTCAAATCACAAAACTGGAGTAGACAAGGTCAACTACTTCTTAATCTGGTTCACATTGTTTCTACCTATGTTAATTTTTGCATCTTTCTATAAGGTGCAAAAATTTACTCTATGCTTACTCTCTACAACTTATTTTGTCCTCCCAACAAATTTTTTTTATAGATCAATAATCAAAATTTATTGTTAACAGAATAGAGATTTTAAAATTTTCTTTTCAAAATGCAACTTTTTCATGTGAGAATTCTTTTTAAAACAAGTAATCATTGTTTTACAAAATATATACCCCACTTTACTTTAAAACCCAAAATGCACTAAATATGTTCTTTACATATTTTCCTCAAACATCAAAAATACATTTAAGATTAAAACTTGAAAACACCACAAACTCTTTTGCAAAAACTTTTACAAATTCAAGTTCTTAAAATTTAATCATTGGGTTAGACTCAAAGTGGGTCTTTAACTCAACTAGGCTTTCCTAGACACTTCTCAACTATATATATTCCTAATCCATTTTCCACATTCTAACTTTTTTTCTAATTTATAAGATTTCTCTTCTAAACCCACTATTCTGAATACTAACATTTCAGTTTCCATCCTATGGGATACTTTCTTTCTCCAATACCAAATCATATTGTACACTTTCCAACCAAACCACCTAAGGGTCTTAAAATTTTTATATTCAATCCATTAGTGTACAAACCAATATCCCAACTCATTCCATATTTTACTTTTTCTACCTAGTGGGCTCTTTTTATGGACTTAGGTTTATATATATATATTATATTTATATTTTTGAAAATACAAATACGCTCACTCATTATTTACCTAGGAATACTAAACCGAAGCTCTGATACCAGATGTAACAACCCGGATTCTGACAGACTGAATTTTTTTCAAAAACCTAATCCATCGAACCCGAGTTGGTTTTCTCTGGTATCCGGCAGGAAAGACAGAGACATAAAACATGTTAGAGTTCGGAAAATATCTCACAGTGGAACGAATAAAATAATGTAGTTGAAACATAGCTTTACCTTAATAATAATACTACTAAACTAGTATCCAAAGCTATACAGTCTCTGTCATGAACCAAACCTGCGAATGTTTTGAGGAGGGGGTCAGAACATAAGTTCTGTGTGAATGAATTTAAACTAAATTTCTTGGATAATCCTACATTTACCGTTCAATTATATTTTCTTATTTATTAGGTTGTTTGTGTTATTAGCACTCAAGGCTTACACACACACATCGCACACATCTACTCTCTAGTAGATTAACCTAATATAGTGTATATATAACTTCCCCCAATTAAGGTATACTCTACTCGCATGGTCTCCAATGTATGTACGCAGTCCCTTATCCAATGTCGTAAGTATATCAACGCTACGTTTGCATAAAACTATCATCACTGTGTTACATAAGTGTTTGGACTGCCATTCTAGATCCAACTAGATTCTGTCATCGAATAATGCCCTCTAGTCTATGGTACACCACCCAGAGCGACATGAATGTACCTAGACTTTTTCCATGTATGCATCGTCAATCGTACTCGATGTCTATATGCATATGTTCTCTATATGTGCGCCCGAGTCCCGTGGCAGGGCTAATCAAGAAACATAGAACTCGGTCGGGTGCTTTCAGATATCTGCCGATGCAGATGCTAAGGTCTGCTTTTATTGTGGCTATAGTCCCACTAGACCCCTCCCTCAACTAATGAAAGGCACCCAAGAATATCAAGAATGAGAACTGTAACCCCGACCCCCTATGCCCTTCAATCCTATTGGCCAACCTCACCCATAACTAGATAGCAAACTATATGGTCTTTTGGAGTTCTCCGCCTTTTCGCTTCAAGTACTGACTGAAGATGATAGGTAGATGACGAATTGCTATCACATGGCACTAACAGGTCTCGCCAAATCACGCTAGTCCATCTTAGTCTTTTGATTTCCTCTTGTTTGGCAATCAAGGCATACTCATTGGTTCTTCCCATATAGACCTAACCTCTGTGAGCACAGGCGTATCATCTGCCACTCACAGAGGGATACCAAGAGTATCCTCACGTCCCCAGAATCTGCATGCTTTGTAAACCAGTGCCTTGGAGCCTTCTACATGATCAGATGGACGTTCACTCCCACTTGCGCCCTACGACATCGTGATGATCTACCGTGTTTGGTTATTCATCCCCTATCGTATGGACTGGTCCAAGCGCCTTACACTTTCGTGTTATTAGACCTTAAGTCTAATCTTCTAATTTTGCGCTTGCTCTATCTCATTAGGTTTTCTTTTTAACTTGGTTATCTCATCCATATTAGTTTTTAAATTACCAAGTTGCTTTTTCATAAGTCTTTCCCTGTTTCTTATGTAGCCGCGATCTTTTAATTATTTACCTAGTTCTCTTAACTAGGGTTTACTAACAAGCTCAAACACAACTTTCTGTAACTGTTTACTTAGTCCTCTTAACTAAGGTTTACCAACATGACTTTTGTTAGACCAAAAAATGGTCCTAACACCCAATTGATAATGTTTTGTAGAGAATAATGAGGAATCATGAACAAAAAGCAAGAAAAATCAATCAACACACGGAATTTATAGTGGTTCGGCGTTAACAAGCCTACATCCACTTCATAGCTTCTCAATTCATTCAGTAATTACAAATACAATGAGTATTGACGCTCAAGCACTCAATTACAATGAATAATACTCTCCGAATTCATTGATTTTATTAAAGAGGATGAAGGTTTTTCGTTGGTGGCCATGGCCGAAATAGATAGAGCTTCCTTGAGGCCCAAAAAGTCCCCTTCAATGATGTGTTGTATGTGTATTTATAGGTAGAAATTCGGTTAGGGTTGAGTGGCCACGTGGCAGCTTTAGAGTAAATCTCGGAAGTAGCGGAGAACATGGGGAAATGGTCTTTAACTGCCCAGAATTCGGTTAGGGGTAGAGACCCGATCCGGTTGGCCCGATCCGGATAACCCGATCCGGATGACCCGATCCGGTTTACCCGATCCGGATGACCCGATCCGGTTTACCCGATCCGGTTTACCCGATCCGGATGACCCGATCCGGTTTACCTGATCCGGTTTGGTTGGTCAGAAATATTCGCTTTAGCTTGATCCGAAATGGTGGAATCCAACCCGAAGCTTATGTGCACAGAAATGCGAGTTTTCCCATCCTTCGTTACTTCGTCCAAGCAGATGTCGATCTCTGGCAGTTCATACTCAAGCCCTGAGTGGCCTTCCTGATAGAGTTCTTCGGCTTTGGATAGTCTGGTCACAAAGCAGGCTAACATTTTGCCCCCCAAAGTACATCTTGTTGCAAATAAGATGTGCTTTGAATAAGTCGAGATGAATCTTTTTGGATCTTTTTCTGTATAAATGGCTTTTCATATGCCGCATTGCTTCCGTTGATGCTTATCGGGCCAAATTTCATGGCTAGAGTGGTCAAGATGATCAAGTAATCGTTTAGACTTCGTCGAATCAAAAGGTAGAATTCCTTCATCATAGGTCATGTGGTATATTTGGCTCCCGTGTGAGATCGTACATGTAAAGGTTGATGCCAAACGACGCCATCTTCCTAAACAAGTCAAGTGCAATACTAAGCTAAGATTTCTTTAATGTATAAGTCAATGTATACAATAGCCGTCCAAGTCATAGTATGGTGTCAGAATCTTCATATCTTGAGCTAGCATCTGGACCGTTCGGATAGAGCGCATCAGAGTCGGCATATGAATTTGTCATTTTTGCTTGGATTTGGACTATCTCGATATCAGGATATTAATCTAGGACTCCATGATTGCATCTAATCGTAATAATAGTGCATCTGAAAGCCATGATCACTTCAGATTGTTTTATAGTCCCGTGATCACATACGAGTCAGTATGAGATGTTGTTGAAAACATGCAAGCCAATAGCTGGTAGGATTATCACAATTGTAAGGCAGCAGAGGAGTTCATCATACTCTCCATTTGATGCAGTTGCAGATCAAGTTCTTTGAATTCTTGCTTGATCCGTAATTTCGCTCACTTGGATGGTCGGGATGAATCACGTCATATTCTAAAGATATAATGTATATGTTCTGAATCATGCATTGAGTCAGGGTCATGTTTAAAGTCAATCTGTCGGTTGAAGTCGATGTTCCTAGCATTAGTGGAGGACGAGCGAAGTCAGTGCTTATGCCCCCAGCATTGTTGGGGGTTATTGTGACGGCCTGGAATTTCGCTCGATCTGAATCAGTCGTTGAACCGATCTAGACCGTTCGAAACCCCTGAACGTTGAGAACAGGACAAATCAGAACACAAACAGAAGAACTTTTCATTGTATATTACAACAATTCCATCAGATACAAGAATATACAGAGTATAAATGAATAAATTACATTCGATAAATATCAGAGCTTTGGTTTACAGAGCTCGAGAATAAGACCGTATTGTCAATACGAGGCTAGAAAATATTTTTCTGGAATTTTTCTAGTTAGTATGTGACCCCGGTAATTTAAAATGTACGTTTAAAATTCAATATAATGATTTAAATGTAAATCTAACGGAAACTGTTTGTAACAGCCGAATCAGCCTACGATACATATCCCATTGTGCTCGGAATGGGGGTATTACGCTATGGACGACAGGCGGTGGACCTCGTTTCGAGGTCGTATGTAAAAGTCAACTATTGGCAAATAAAATAAATAATTACTTCGTTACGGTTCGCTAATCTCGACTAGTTGGAAAAACCATAATTTGGTTTTAAATTACATCCAAAGGAAGATTACAGGATAAATTTTAAAGAATTTATCTTGGATAAAATTAATGGGAACCTTTCCCTAAGAATGTGGAATCTAGAAACTAGCTGTAGGTTGGCTAAGAAGAATGGTTTCCTGGGTATTGATCTGATGTTGGTTTCGGCCTTCGGGATTAATGTTTGGGAAATTGTTCTCTTGCTAATTTGCGGTTAGTGATTAATGAATTGAAATGAGGCGTATGTTGTGTTTGTGTAACATTTGTTTTAATATACGCGGGTTGTTCGGAAAGTCCGGGTTTACACCCATTCTGAATAACCGATTCGACGATAAGTCGAAGATGAAGACGGTGGTCGAAGACCGGAAGTTTTCACATCGTAGGGATAATTACTGACGATCCTGATTGGGCTGTACACCCAAGAGGATGGAAATAGTTGGTGGTTGTCCAGACGTACTTGGAGATGGATGGATATGCGAGGAAAGTGCCTCCGGTTTCGTTCAGACCCAGAACGGACTTGTAAATGGATTGTGTGTCTGACATTGGATTTTATTCTGTGTTGATTGATTTCTATTAAATATTCATCTGTTTGGCGGCGGAGAATTTATTCTTTTGCTTAACGCCCTTCTCTGAGACGTACGAGCTCAGAGGTTGTATATCGATGGATATCAGTCGCATGGCATGAATTGCCTGTGTGGCACGCTAAGATGCAATGATCAAGGCTTCTGTTGAAAAGCAAAGTCTTGTGGTTGATGATCAAAGCACGCCTACGTGGCAGCTTTGTGTATAACGTGTATTCGCGAGCCTCACACCTCGGTATGAGTTAAAAACGGGATACGGACTGCAGGGAGAGCACGCGTTTCTTTCTAGCTTTGGTGGTGTCAGTGACTTACCAGCCCTGACATTTATATACTTTTCACCTTTGTGGTTGTTGGATGAGGCGCCTCGATTATAGGTCTGTAAGGACCGGGAAACGTGTGTTCAGGCATAATTAATCCTCTAACGTAAGTGAGGACCGGCCCTGAAGATCCAAGGGTTACCCAGTGTGCGTAATCCTGAGATATTTGCTAGAGTGTCTCGAACGCGGAGAGGAGCTTGCCCCTTGCCTCGACTCATGACGGAAATCCAATTTCCAATACGTGTATTGCGGCTTTATTTGTAGAGCCTAGTATGGCGACATAGTAGCATGGGATACTATGCCGTCTATGATTTATATTTATGATTGAAATGTTTTGACACTATACACTTATTATAGTATCAAATGATTTGTTTTAAACGTACCAAGCATGTTTGGCTATTATAAGGGAAAACCCTATCCCCCGGCTTGCGTTGCATTGTATGATAGGACCTGGGTCTTATAATAGCTTCATTTTTCGAAAAAGCATTGCGTTGTTTATTCTATGCACTGGTATTCTTGGGAGGAAACCCGTTCGTGTTATACGGCGTGGTCCCTTGAATTACTCTCTTTTAAAGTAAAGTTTTAAATAACTGTTTTAGTTCTCACACCAGTCACATGACTGACCTGGAGTTTATTGTTTTAACCTAAACTCTGGGTGCCCCTATTTTCCGCACGGGCAGCTAGTAGTTTTGGTTTTGCAGATTTATATTCACAGGATCCTGGTTTACAGCTGGAATGATATCCGGAAAGCTCTGTATCCGTATATCACCTTCAGAAAAGACTAATTACATAAAGTAAATGATATAAATAAAAATAAAAATAAATAAATAAAAATAAAACTCACCGTTGAGGGAAGAAGAAGGGAAGAGGGGGGGGGGTTTCTGCGCCAGAGGGGGGATGAACTGCTCGTGGTCGGCGCCGTGGAGGGTGTGGTCGGAGGCGGCTTCCGCTGCGGGTTATTACAGTTATGATAGGTCAATCGGACATCCAATCTTTTAGCCTTTATACTTTTTTCTGCCGCATCGGGTTACATATGTAGGTTCAACAATCTTAGTCACCCTATGTCGTTATGTGCACATTCCCAAGTCATCAAGGGTTGGAGTTGTATATGCGAATGGTCGAATCACATTCGCGTTGGGGTCAACCCATCTGTTTAGCCAGAAAGCAGTGATTGCCTTATTGAGTATATCAGCAAACTTAGATACTCTCCTCATATCAGCTGCAGAGTTGAGTAAGCTCGTCAATGTTGCAAGCGAGCGAATGTCGTTAGTGAGTTATTCGAGCTCCTTCGTTCACGCTTTGGCATAATCTGAAATAGCCATCATAGTCTTGTTGAGTCTATCTCCCGTGCTTGGTTCCATTAAGCTTGACAATCAAGACCGCGGGCCCGATTAATGACATTGGTCTTTTACATGATTGTAAATTCCTGTTAATCTTTCCTGGGGCTTTTCTTTTTCCTTTATTATTTCAAGAGTTAGATGGTGCTCCATTCTGTCGTGAAGACATTGAGATCATCCATTTCAACATTAGCACACTCTTATTGCACGAATCTGTCTGTCTCAGGATAGGATTTTACAACGTTTCTAGGAGAATCTCATGGTAAAGAGATACCGAGGTTTGTTTCAGAGGTGAATCCGCCAAGTCCTCTTGGTGGGTCTCGATGCAAAGAGATTTTGACGTTTGAGATATCCAGAATACCGGATACTACAGCCATCAACGCTATATATGGTCCGGGTCGATTTACCGATGCCACTGCGGCGTTGAATCTTTCAAGGAATGCATGCAGGGTCTCGCCTGATCTCTGTTGAAGCATCAATTAATGTTGCCAATTTGGCCCTCATCTTTGAGAAGTTGCCGCTAATTACCTAATTTAGCGCTAGTGCCCCGATATGAAGTCTTAAATTGGGTGGAAGCCGGTTCCTGGCTTCTTGGTTGCGCATATGTAATAGCCGTCAATCAGGCTTCTGTTTTTTTATTTTGGATGGTGATCAGCTACTTGGATGTATGAAGGTTGTTCTTGAGGAGCCATTCTTCTGCTTATAGCCTGGGTTATTGTGAAGCTCAGATAATCGTAAATGTGCCTAAAGCTGGCAGATAGTCAGATGATGATGTTCGAAGCTCTTATCCTGTACTCCCCATCCATGGGGATTTTACTAAACGGTGGTCATCAAATCCACGTATTCTCTGAATTCATACTCCCTCATCGAGTTGTGAGTTAGATTTTGATAGAAAATGATTTATTCGTGTCTAGATCATGTTAGTCTTTGGTCTCCCATCCAAGCTTTGAGGTTCGGAGTCGGATGGCAATGAAGTTAGACTATAGCTTTCTCGAATGCTCTCGTCTTCCCCCTACATGAGGAGCCTCATGTTGAGGTTGAGCTGGATTTTAAACATTCCTCCGAATTGGAGCAAAGGTTGGTCGGGCTTCGTTTAATTTTTTGGTGGCTCTTGCATATCCATCATTTTCTTCCAAAATGTCACGGTCGGAAGTTGCATGTTACAAATGCTTGGGAGGAGGTTGGTTGCATCTTTGTTTCATCAAAGACGACTATGCCAACTTGTCCTAGGGTCTCATATTATCTGGACCACGGGGCAGGGAGTGTATGAGCCAAGTTCATTGTCGTTTGAATTCCCATGGTGCTCGCTCTAGCGAATAAGTCGAAGCTACTAGGCCTTCCATCTATCCGAGTAGAGAAGTTATCCACCATTTTCTGTCGTTTCCGGAGAAGTTCATCTCGCTGATCCATGTGAGTTCACAAATCAGCAAGGGTACCATCCATTTCATATCTAGCTTGACATGCTGAGAAATCATCACAAGAAGAAATCTGCTACCTTCCTTCGATCCTAGCGCCTTCTGCGCCAATATCCTCAGCACGGAAGAAATTTCTATCTTCCTTGTTCTTCGCTTTTGAGTCTGAGTGTCAGGCAATTCGCCTCCGCGCAAGTTAGGAATCAAAGCAATGGCATCTCCCTTTACATGGGGTCTTTCAATCGGGAAGTCGGTCCGGACTAGCAAATGGACGTTCACTCTGCATCCATTTCGTGGTCCTCAAGCAGCCTGTCAAGATCGAGGTATAAGTTAGTCACAGACATATAACATTTATGAATATTTTCAGCAGTGCGGCCCCAGTCCAGGGGTAATGGAGAAAGATCGGCAGTTGTATCACATCCCTTTTAAATTTAGACATGGATGCATGGAAAAGAGACATTGCTTTATAAGCTTATGTGCTCGAGTTATCCAAGTGCTCGAGTTGTCACGTTTTCCATTCAACGTATTTGTGAGGTAGCACTCGTCGTTGCACTTGGGCTATGGCCAGTCATACATGGGCGTGTTTGCTGATTTGATATATCACTCTTAGGACCTCCTTTCGGTGATTGCATTGAGTCATGTGGGAAGCTTAGCATTAGAAGTCGACGTCATTCCTTCAAACACGACCTCTTTGTTGTTGTACGCGAGTATCCCTTGTGTCTTTGCTTTGTATATATACATAATCTTGCAATTCGAAAAAGAATAGTTAGCTTAGTCTTGCAAGCTACTAAGTCAATCTTTAAGTCACAAGCAATTGTAGCTCGAAATGAAAACATGTTGAGTGCTAATCTATCTAGCATAGAATTATTAAATGTCAAAGTGTCAGGTGTCGTAGTTTGGAGGTATAGTATATGTAGCCTCCATTTAACTTTGAAACACGGGTCGCGTCCGAAGCGTGTTTAAAGTTAATTCATAAATCTATGTCCGTGCCCCCAGCGTTGATGGGAACCGGATTAAGTCATTCGGATGTCCGATCCGTAAGTCCTTTATATTCCTGTCCTCAGTCGGAGGGCAATGAAGATTGCATGCACGTCGCAGCATTGTCCTTTATACTCTCTCCCAAGTCGTGAGAGTTAGAGTTATGTGTTTAGTGGTCTTAAGTCATGGTGCACCATTCACACTAACCCAACAGATTTATACTCTCTCTCAAGTCGTAAGAGTTAGAGTTATGGACGTCGCGGTTCGTCCTTTATACTCTCCCAAAGTCAGTTTGGGTTAGAGTTGTGGATCGAGTGGTCTTAAATCTTGGCGCGCCTGTCACACTCGGCCTTAAGTTTATACTCATATCCAAGCTCTGAGGATTAGAGTTAGTCGGGCAAACAGTCGGGTCACATTTGCCTTGGCATCGTCCCTTTGCTCCTACATCAAGGGCAAAGGTCGCCATCAGGGATGGTCGGTTCACGTCCCTGTTGATTTTATACTCCTCCCGTCGGAAGCATGGGAAAGAGTTAAAGACGTTTTTGGAGAGCGGTCAAGTCACACTCATCCTCGTCTTAACATTTCCCTTTTGCCCCCACATCGAAGGCAAAAGTTATGTCGTTCATGTGATCGTGCCCCTGTCATTTTTGCACTCTTCTCGTTGGATCAGGGGATGGAGTCGTAGAACTGCTAAGTGGTTATGTCACACCCGAGTATATCTCTATGTCGTGTCTGGCAAATTAAAGGCTAGATGTTGAGGATGCCTCATTTGTATGCCTATGCATAGATATGTTGAAATTATGTGCATATATTCGCTTGCCCCCTACTTCAAGGGCAAAAGGTCCATGAATGAATGGTCAAACTTCATTTATGTCAGGTTGTTGGCATCAGGAGGGTGAATAGTTGAATCACGTTCGCCAAAGCTTTACGTTCCTCCGACTAAACCATGGAAGGAGTGGTTGGCACCAAACTTCGGGTACCTTCATCATTCATATCGCATGAGTTAGTCATGTCCATAACTCAGGAAGCATGTAAAAGTAAATTGTATGATTGAAAAGTAAGCATATCAAGGGGCAGTGCTGCCTCCTTTAACGGATCGAGCCATGTAGACGGTCGAACTGCATCCATCCGGAATCGGATTCCGACGTTGAACTTCAATGCACAATTATCTTGAGGCCTGCCACGTGTGAGCCAATGAGTGGATGGTCACCTCAGATCCATCTTAAGCTATACAACTTCTCTCAGGCGAAGGACGTGGCTCTGTAAACGAGCAGTTCAATCGGGCTTGTTACGGCAATGCTCCATAATTCTTCCTGTAGGTGCTCAAAGTTTGATCGGTACCAGATTCGGGGTACCTACATCATCCACCTATAAATTCATCTGAGTTAGTTACATCAATAACTCATAAAGCATGGAAATATAAGAGTCATGGTTAAAAAGTAATCCTGTTAAAGGAATGAATATCATTCTGTACGAAGATGGCATTGCACGCTCTTTGCAGGTCCATTTTTCCTCACTACATCTTTATCAGGGGATGGCTGTCAAAATCTTTAGCTGGTGATGGATGTCTTTTCAAATCGTTGTGGGGTGGCGTTCATCTTATTTGAATCGCCTTCTTGCCCCCATGCTAAGGGCAAGGATTGAGTATAAGGGAGTCATGGCTGCTAGGGGGATAGTCATATCTCATCCATCCACAGATATGCCTTTAGTCCCACGTTGGGAATAAGATCTAATGCACAGATAATCAATCAGCATCCAGGCTTAAGTGCTCTAAACCTTTAACTTGCCACTTCCATTGAGTAGCATCTCCTAACTAGCTAAATAGCAGTCTCTTCCAGTAACATGGTCGCCATGGACCATTCCCATTCCATCTTTCATTAGGAATTTTAGCAATAGATACCAGGGTGCAATGTAAGCTCTAATCGCCGCTAGAGCTGGTCAGTTTAGACCTTAGTCAGATAAATTTGACTACAATAGCATGGCTTCCAAGGCTTGAAGTAATGTTCACATTTTCTATCACAATTGATGTATGAAGTCGAGAGCTAACGGTCGATTCATATTTGTTTTGATCTCGAACTCTCATCTCTTGACAAGGGTCATGTGCTGACTGGTGAGCAGTCAAGTTGCTATCATCCGAGCAAAGATTCACATGTCCAATCATGGCCTGCAGGGGTTCAGCTGTTACCTATCGCTGGGCACCAAAGTATGTTGACCTAACACTTATTCGATGGAAATCTGTCTTCCTCAATGCGATTGACAGAAAATAGCCATTTCAAAGGTTAGCTAAGTTCTTCGGGAGGTGAGACGCAGGACATTTTATTCATCACATCATACAATTGAAGTGTAGCTTTGGGATGTTGGGATCCTTAGCTGCTTTCTGGTATCCCATTATTGACAATCATGGTCACTAAGATCATATGAATCATCTTTGGAGTAGTGCTCGGACTGTTCTATATAACCCTCATTCGGTACTCCGCCGATTGGATAGGTTTAAGTCACATAAATAAGGTAATCACTGGTCGTTAGGGAAACAGTAGTTGCATTAGTGAAATTTATACACCATCAGTGCTATGGAAGAGGAAGCTGCTATAGGACAAGCATTGTCTTGTATACTATCATTGATAGCAAGCTGAATTTGATCGACAGCTCCTCACATTGGCTTACTGATGGAAGTAAATGTCATGGCTCTGGGAAGAATCCTAGTCGTTGCCATCTTGCTGTCATATTCTTAGATTATCCACCTTATCTTCATTAACAAACTTTGATGACTACTGTTGGTCAAAATATACGTCGAGCCGAAGGCGAGCCGTGCTCCGAGCCGAAGGCGAGGCCGTCAGCGGGTCCGGGCGCAGCGCCGGCGGGGGTCCGGGGCCCCGCAGTCCCGGCGGCGATCGACCTAACCGGTTAGGTCGAAAATGTGGGCACCGCACGATTTTTTCGATTTTGGAAGATGGAGCCTTTTCTGAAATGATCTTAAAAATGTATTTTTTTTCCAAAAATAGTTGTTTCGGGTCGGATCGGATCATGCCTTCAAATTTGCGGTTCGGAGATTGTCTTCAGGTCGGGTCGGATCGGACTAGTTCCTCCGAGCCGGATCGGAGACGTCATTAGCTAGTCGGTTCGGTATATATGAAAGAGCCGGTTCGGATCTCCTCCTCCTGTTCGGATCGGTCTTCCCTACCCTGCATCTCCACTTTCCTGTGGTTCGGGTCGTAGCACCCTCTTCGGTTCGGTTCGGAGATGCATCATTGGGTCGGGTCGGGGTATCAACTGCAGTTGGATTCGAGTCCTGCTCAACGGGTCGGGTCGGAGTATTGTCCCCGGGTCGGTTCGTTGTGCCACTCCGGGTTAGACGTCTTCGGGTCGGATTGGATCGGCTATGTCATTGGATCGGGTCGGGGTTACGTCATCAGCAAGCGGCCAGTTCGGATCCCCCTCTCTAGTTCGGGTCGGAGGTTGTTTTTCAGGTCGGGTAGGACCAGATCCGACCCCCTTATGGATATTAGTGTGCACTTCATCTACATCCGATCCAAGAGCTTCATTAGCATCCGACCTGCTCGCTTTGTTTGAACTAGAAACACATCTGATCCGATCCGAAGTCGAGGTCCATGCTGGACGTTGCTGCTATGCTGGGTGAATCTTTTCGAACCCATGACTTCATTCTAGAGACATCTATGCTTTGGGTAGAATTACTGAAATCGTCGAAAGCTTCGAAAGTGATGAGAATATGGATTATCTCTTCAGACTTGGAGATCCAAATAGTAGATAAATAATCCGAAAAGCTGAGAATATTCATTTCTCAGTGAAAGCACCAAAATGTTAGACCAAAAAATGGTCCTAACACCCAATTGATAATGTTTTGTAGAGAATAATGAGGAATCATGAACAAAAAGCAAGAAAAATCAATCAACACACGGAATTTATAGTGGTTCGGCGTTAACAAGCCTACATCCACTTCATAGCTTCTCAATTCATTCAGTAATTACAAATACAATGAGTATTGACGCTCAAGCACTCAATTACAATGAATAATACTCTCCGAATTCATTGATTTTATTAAAGAGGATGAAGGTTTTTCGTTGGTGGCCATGGCCGAAATAGATAGAGCTTCCTTGAGGCCCAAAAAGTCCCCTTCAATGATGTGTTGTATGTGTATTTATAGGTAGAAATTCGGTTAGGGTTGAGTGGCCATGTGGCAGCTTTAGAGTAAATCTCGGAAGTAGCGGAGAACATGGGGAAATGGTCTTTAACTGCCCAGAATTCGGTTAGGGGTAGAGACCCGATCCGGTTGGCCCGATCCGGATAACCCGATCCGGATGACCCGATCCGGTTTACCCGATCCGGATGACCCGATCCGGTTTACCCGATCCGGTTTACCCGATCCGGATGACCCGATCCGGTTTATCTGATCCGGTTTGGTTGGTCAGAAATATTCGCTTTAGCTTGATCCGAAATGGTGGAATCCAACCCGAAGCTTATGTGCACAGAAATACGAGTTTTCCCATCCTTCGTTACTTCGTCCAAGCAGATGTCGATCTCTGGCAGTTCATACTCAAGCCCTGAGTGGCCTTCCTGATAGAGTTCTTCGGCTTTGGATAGTCTGGTCACAAAGCAGGCTAACAACTTTCCATGATTGTTTACTTAGTTCTCTTAACTAAGGTTTACTAACAAATTCTTTTTATCGTTTACTCATTAACTTAGTCATCCTAACTAAGTTTTTCTAATAAGTTTTCCGCTTACTCATATAACTTTTGTTTTCCCGTTCCCACGGATTATTTAATCATCAAATAAGTACGGCTTGCATTCTTTCATAAGTGATTTCATCTTTGTATCGATCATTATAACCTACGTTATAATTCTTACTTGTCTTGTAACTAGCTTACCTATTATCTTCCCATTCAGTTATACTCGTATCTGTTGATGTTGCCATAATCCATCGTTATTTACTTTGTTTTCTTAACTAAGGTTTGCTACCATTCCCCATTATTACGTAGGTTAAGTTTGTCAATACACCTCCGTTTACTTAACCTTAGCACACTTAACATGTTTGTTTCATAGCATTAATCTTTTTATTAATGCACTCAACCTGTCACATTAGACATGTTGCTTGCGGTTGCTGGATATGCCGGGCGGTTCCGGGAAGACTTCTACCGCAAACTCGTTCTAACCTCAGGTTTTGGGCTTAGTGCGCTAACCTCTCACTTTAGACCTGTTGTTGCAGTTGCTGGATGTGCCAGGCGGTTCCGGGCAGGCTTACACCGCAACTCAATCTAACCTCGGGTTAGGCATGTTCATCTTTTAACTGACAGTTTCAATCTAGGTTTTATATGCCTATTTATCCCAATCTAGTAATTCATGTTCACGCTTCTAAACCCAATTTCATGTTTATGGTTCCAATTTTATTTGGATACAAAATTCTACCATGATTACATATTCTCGTACATAGTTATGCCAATAATCCTTATTATATGTTATGCCCAACTTTTCATGTATATAAGTTATACCTAATTGTACCCAAATTAATTGTTCCTTAAAGTTATCAATAATTCATGTTAACCCTCACTATTATTGCTTAGAACAATTAATTTGTGTCAACCCTCATTCTTATTGCATAAATCCCAATTCAACTTATAATCTCATATGTCTAAATCTTCAATTTTAACTTTTCTTATGTACATATAGTTCATGCATAAATTCTTG
>JASFAX010004492.1:7500-10000 GCA_030737875.1 Allium sativum
AAAACCGGAAAAATCCAGCCAAAACCAAGCTTTCCTGTAATTGCCCACATTTCAGCATGGTTCTAGCAAGATTTGGCCAGTTTTCGGAAAAACTGGTGAAATCCAACCAAAACCATACTTTTCCGAGATCGCAACAAAAATATTTTTAAAAATATTTTTAAAAAATTTGGGGAGGGCACTTCCATCGAAAACATTTTCAAAAAATTTTTTTTTAAATTTTTTTTTTTTAAAATATTTAAAAATTAATATTTTTAAATATTTAAAAAAAAAAAAAAATTTCTCCGAAAAATCCACACAAAAAAATTTTGTTGATCAACCAACGTTTCAGCTTGCGTTTTGCCTGATCCATTTTGGTCAATCCTTCCCCTTCCTCCTCCTCACCCTCCCCCCCCAATATAGGAATATATGGAATTTAGCCTAATATGACCCCGGTAGTCCAAAGTGTCTCTGCTACGTAGGTAAATCCGACCACATTTTTTTTTGTGATTTTGCCATGTAGTCACTGTGGTTTTGAGTGATCCGCATGTGTTTTCCGAATCTGGCACTTTGCCAAGTGCCAAATCTGGTACTTTGTCAAATCTGGTACTTTGCCAAATCCAAGGCGTGCGGAGCCCGATTAGCACACGTGAAAATTCAATGTTTCACCGTGTTTTTCAGCCTGGTACTTTGGCAAACCTGGTACTTTGCCAAGTGCCAAATCTGATACTTTGCCAAATCCAAGCTGTGCCAAGCCCGATTAGCACACGTGAAAATCTAACGTTTCACCGTGTTTTTCACCATTTTTTGAGTGCCAAATCTGGTACTTTGGCAAATGTGGTACTTTGCCAAATCCAAGGCGTGCGGAGCCCGATTAGCACACGCGAAAATTCGATGTTTCACCGTGTTTTTCAGCCTGGTACTTTGGCCAACCTGGTACTTTGCCAAGTGCCAAATCTGGTACTTTGCCAAATGCAAGGCGTGCGGAGCCCGATTAGCACACGTGAAAATTCAATGTTTCACCGTGTTTTTCAGCCTGGTACTTTGGCAAACCTGGTACTTTGCCAAGTGCCAAATCTGGTACTTTGCCAAATCCAAGCTGTGCCAAGCTCGATGCGCACACGTGAAAATCCAGTGTTTCACCGTGTTTTTCACCATTTTTTGAGTGCCAAATCTGGTACTTTGGCAAATCTGGTACTTTGCCAAATGCAAGGCGTGCGGAGCCCGATTAGCACACGTGAAAATTCAATGTTTCACCGTGTTTTTCAGCCTGGTACTTTGGCAAACCTGGTACTTTGCCAAGTGCCAAATCTGGTACTTTGCCAAATCCAAGGCGTGCGGAGCCCGATTAGCACACGTGAAAATTCAATGTTTCACCGTGTTTTTCAGCCTGGTACTTTGGCAAACCTGGTACTTTGCCAAGTGCCAAATCTGGTACTTTGCCAAATCCAAGGCGTGCGGAGCCCGATTAGCACACGTGAAAATTCGATGTTTCACCGTGTTTTTAAGCCCTTTTTGAGTGCCAAATCTGGTACTTTGCAAAGTGCCAAATCTGGTACTTTGCCAAACCTGGTACTTTGCCAAAACCAAGCCGTGCCGAGCCCGATGCGCACACGTGAAAATCCAATGTTTTACCATGTTTTTCAGTCTTTTTTGAGTGCCAAAATCTGGTACTTTGGCAAATTTGGTACTTTGGCAAATTTGGTACTTTGCCAAATCCAAGGCGTGCCGAGCCCGATTAGCACACGCGAAAATTCGATGTTTCACCGTATTTTTCAGCCTGGTACTTTGGCAAACCTGGTACTTTGCCAAGTGCCAGATCTGGTACTTTGCCAAATCCAAGGCGTGCCAAGCCCGATGAGCACACGTAAAAATTCAATGTTTCACCATGTTTTTAAGCCTTTTTTGAGTGCCAAATCCGGTACTTTGCAAAGTGCCGAATCTGGTACTTTGCCAAACCTGGTACTTTGCCAAAACGAAGCCGTGCCGAGCCCGATGCGCACACGTGAAAATCCAATGTTTCACCTTGTTTTTCACTATTTTTTGAGTGCCAAATCTGGTACTTTGCCAAATCCAAGGCGTGCCAAGCCCGATGCGCACACGTCGATATCAAGTGTTTCACCGTGTTTTTCAGTCTTTTTTGAGTGCCAAAATCTGGTACTTTGGCAAATTTGGTACTTTGCCAAATCCAAGGCGTGCCGAGCCCGATTAGCACACGCGAAAATTCGATGTTTCACCGTATTTTTCAGCCTGGTACTTTGGCAAACCTGGTACTTTGCCAAGTGCCAGATCTGGTACTTTGCCAAATCCAAGGCGTGCCAAGCCCGATGAGCACACGTAAAAATTCAATGTTTCACCATGTTTTTAAGCCTTTTTTGAGTGCCAAATCCGGTACTTTGCAAAGTGCCGAATCTGGTACTTTGCCAAACCTGGTACTTTGCCAAAACGAAGCCGTGCCGAGCCCGATGCGCACACGTGAAAATCCAATGTTTCACCTTGTTTTTCACTATTTTTTGAGTGCCAA
>JASFAX010004492.1:30000-32500 GCA_030737875.1 Allium sativum
TTGTGATTTTGCCATGTAGTCACTGTGGTTTTGAGTGATCCGCATGTGTTTTCCGAATCTGGCACTTTGCCAAGTGCCAAATCTGGTACTTTGTCAAATCTGGTACTTTGCCAAATCCAAGGCGTGCGGAGCCCGATTAGCACACGTGAAAATTCAATGTTTCACCGTGTTTTTCAGCCTGGTACTTTGGCAAACCTGGTACTTTGCCAAGTGCCAAATCTGATACTTTGCCAAATCCAAGCTGTGCCAAGCCCGATTAGCACACGTGAAAATCTAACGTTTCACCGTGTTTTTCACCATTTTTTGAGTGCCAAATCTGGTACTTTGGCAAATGTGGTACTTTGCCAAATCCAAGGCGTGCGGAGCCCGATTAGCACACGCGAAAATTCGATGTTTCACCGTGTTTTTCAGCCTGGTACTTTGGCCAACCTGGTACTTTGCCAAGTGCCAAATCTGGTACTTTGCCAAATGCAAGGCGTGCGGAGCCCGATTAGCACACGTGAAAATTCAATGTTTCACCGTGTTTTTCAGCCTGGTACTTTGGCAAACCTGGTACTTTGCCAAGTGCCAAATCTGGTACTTTGCCAAATCCAAGCTGTGCCAAGCTCGATGCGCACACGTGAAAATCCAGTGTTTCACCGTGTTTTTCACCATTTTTTGAGTGCCAAATCTGGTACTTTGGCAAATCTGGTACTTTGCCAAATGCAAGGCGTGCGGAGCCCGATTAGCACACGTGAAAATTCAATGTTTCACCGTGTTTTTCAGCCTGGTACTTTGGCAAACCTGGTACTTTGCCAAGTGCCAAATCTGGTACTTTGCCAAATCCAAGGCGTGCGGAGCCCGATTAGCACACGTGAAAATTCAATGTTTCACCGTGTTTTTCAGCCTGGTACTTTGCCAAACCTGGTACTTTGCCAAGTGCCAAATCTGGTACTTTGCCAAATCCAAGGCGTGCGGAGCCCGATTAGCACACGTGAAAATTCGATGTTTCACCGTGTTTTTAAGCCCTTTTTGAGTGCCAAATCTGGTACTTTGCAAAGTGCCAAATCTGGTACTTTGCCAAACCTGGTACTTTGCCAAAACCAAGCCGTGCCGAGCCCGATGCGCACACGTGAAAATCCAATGTTTTACCATGTTTTTCAGTCTTTTTTGAGTGCCAAAATCTGGTACTTTGGCAAATTTGGTACTTTGGCAAATTTGGTACTTTGCCAAATCCAAGGCGTGCCGAGCCCGATTAGCACACGCGAAAATTCGATGTTTCACCGTATTTTTCAGCCTGGTACTTTGGCAAACCTGGTACTTTGCCAAGTGCCAGATCTGGTACTTTGCCAAATCCAAGGCGTGCCAAGCCCGATGAGCACACGTAAAAATTCAATGTTTCACCATGTTTTTAAGCCTTTTTTGAGTGCCAAATCCGGTACTTTGCAAAGTGCCGAATCTGGTACTTTGCCAAACCTGGTACTTTGCCAAAACGAAGCCGTGCCGAGCCCGATGCGCACACGTGAAAATCCAATGTTTCACCTTGTTTTTCACTATTTTTTGAGTGCCAAATCTGGTACTTTGCCAAATCCAAGGCGTGCCAAGCCCGATGCGCACACGTCGATATCAAGTGTTTCACCGTGTTTTTCAGTCTTTTTTGAGTGCCAAAATCTGGTACTTTGGCAAATTTGGTACTTTGCCAAATCCAAGGCGTGCCGAGCCCGATTAGCACACGCGAAAATTCGATGTTTCACCGTATTTTTCAGCCTGGTACTTTGGCAAACCTGGTACTTTGCCAAGTGCCAGATCTGGTACTTTGCCAAATCCAAGGCGTGCCAAGCCCGATGAGCACACGTAAAAATTCAATGTTTCACCATGTTTTTAAGCCTTTTTTGAGTGCCAAATCCGGTACTTTGCAAAGTGCCGAATCTGGTACTTTGCCAAACCTGGTACTTTGCCAAAACGAAGCCGTGCCGAGCCCGATGCGCACACGTGAAAATCCAATGTTTCACCTTGTTTTTCACTATTTTTTGAGTGCCAAATCTGGTACTTTGCCAAATCCAAGGCGTGCCAAGCCCGATGTGCACACGTCGATATCCAGTGTTTCACCGTGTTTTTCAGCCTGGTACTTTGGCAAACCTGGTACTTTGTCAAGTGCTAAATCTGGTAATTCGCCAAATCCAAGTCGTGCCAAGCCCGATGAGCACACGTGAAAATCCAATGTTTCACCGTGTTTTCAAGCCTTTTTTGAGTGCCAAACCTGGTACTTTGCCAAATCTTCTACTTCGGTAAATCTGGTAATTTGCCAAATCCAAGACGTGCCAAGCCCGATGCGCACACGTGAACACCATTAACTCGAACACCTTTACCAGAAAGCTGGTCAACCGATCGCGTTTGAGGCTTCGCTGCGGAGGTTTCGTAAATTTCACGGGTAAATGCTTGAAATTCCATAGGCTTAGATTTCAGTGTCAGCGCACGTTACAGCTTGCTTTTCGCCTGGTCCGCTCTTCCAATATAAAAT
>JASFAX010004493.1:0-39212 GCA_030737875.1 Allium sativum
TTCATGGCGTTTTGATTAAATGACAAGGAGAAGTTCAAGATTGACAAAAAGAAGAGATTCAATGGTATTTAATGTTAGAGGTTGATTATTTAGAGTGTTAGTTGAGTTTTTGAATGTTAAAATCTATCCTCAAATAATCATATACCTAAATGGTTTGAATATATATATATGTATGCACATTCATTGTGCATACTACCAGAAACCGCTCGACCAGTTTCATTATGGGCGGTCGACCGTTTCTGGGCAGAAATGCACAATGAACGTGCACACATGTATATAACGTACATATATTCAAATACCAGTCTACTGGTCATTTTTAATCAGTCGACTAGTCTACGAACTGAAAGCAACTTTTCGAATAGAAATCCTTATTCATCAATGATTGTTTTCTTTTATCTTCACCAAAAATCATCTCTATTCGTTGTTTCTCTTCACCAATGATTACAACTCTCCATCCTCTATAAAAACAACATGAAATCATCTTTTTTTAATATATCAATTCTTTCTATTCTTGTTATATAATTGTTGATTTCATTCTTGCTCTCTGAAAGCATTCAAAAGCTCATAATTCTCACATATCGTTATTTGAATCCTTGAATCTATATATTATTCTTTAGATTCAAACAACGATGTCATCTTCCAAATATTCATAATCACAAAATCATATTTGAGGATAAGATTATAGGAAGGTTGTACAAGAATTGAAAAATTCGTGTTATTGAGAACACGCATTGTCAAATTACAAGTTTAATTATCTTGTTTGAAGTCCTCGTGTTGTAAGAGGAGAGTTGTGAAGTCCTCGTGTTGATAGAGGCGTGAAATCTCGTTCGGCTGCTCGGGTGTTGTGACCTATTTTCCTCAAGGTTAAGTGAGGATATTATTTAGTGAAATTCCAGATAGGAGATCTGGGGCTGGACGTAGGACGGTGCTCCGAACCAATATAAAAATCCCTGGTGTGATTTTTCTATTACTGCACTTACTTAGCTGTAATATTGTTTCTGTGAGATCTTTTTATACTAAATATTTACTTGCATAACTATTGTAAATATACAAGTTAGTATACCATATACTTTCCGCATATCCATATTACTGATCCTGCCTAAGTCATATATCGACGTTTTCAATTGATATTAGAGCTGGGTCATCTTATAACCGTAACAAAGTAATTTGATATATTCTTGTAATATAGCAAATAACGCAAGTTCTAGCATGCAAAACACTACCTACACGGAAGGTCAGTCAATACAAAGACCTCCTTTCTTTAGTGGACTTAACTATAGTTATTAGGCAACTCGTATGGCTTTTTACATGCAATCAACTAGCTACGATGCTTGGAATGCTACTCAGAAGGAAATAGTAAATCCAACGACCGAGTATGTAGAATGGACGGCTGCTGAGAAAACCGCAGCCGTTGTAAATGCAAAAGCAATTAATACGTTGTTTTGTGCATTAGATCAAAACGAATATAACCATGTTAGTATTTGTACTATTGCTTATCAAATTTGGAAAACACTAAAAACCACTCGTGAAGGTACTAACAAGGTTAAACAACAAAAATAGCTTTGTTGAAAAGTCAATTTCAAAATTTCAAAATGAAGCCAAATGAAACTATCAATTAGATGTATTCAAGGTTTCAAACCAATCATCATGCACTTATTGGATTAGGACAAAAATATTCAGATTTTGATGTAGTTTCAACAGTCCTACATTCTCTGACTAATGAATGGGAAGGAAAAGTATTAGCAATAGAAGAAGCTAATGATCTTTCCACCATGAAACCAGATGAATTAATAGGAAATCTTATGTCCTACGAAGCTAACATGTAGGCTAGAAAAGAACAAAAAGAAGAAAAGAAAATTGTAGCTTTTCATGCTGAAAAGGATGAAGATATCTCAGATTCCGAAGATGAAGATCTAACATTCATTGCAAAAGGATTCAAGAAATTCTTAAAGCAACGAAAAGTTTGTAACAACCCGGAAAATCAGAACCAATTTAAATTTTTTATTTTAAGTAATTTGGTTGGAAAATGTGCCAGAATATAAAAATTTCATTTTTAAATAATATTAAAGCCATTGAAAATAGCCATTTTTCAAACGGTCTCAAAATTCGACCAAATTAGTTTTGTTGGGACAGTATCGTCATAACAAAGCTAAATATATTTTTTATGTAATTTTTAGAATCAGTATGTGGCCCCGGTAAATTAAAATGTCCGTTTAAATTAAAAATATATTGATGTATATATTTAATTTAAAGAAAAAACCTATCGAAATAGTTTATTTGGTTGACGGGACATATCCCATTGTGTCCGGGATGGGGGTATTTAGCTAGGGGCGACACTTGTTAGGTTTGAATTGGAGTTCGTATGAGCTAAAGAGAATTATTGGAATTAAATGAATTAAATAAATAAAATTAAAATACCAATACGCGTATAAATACGGTATCCACGTTAACCCTAATATGCATCTGTCGTAGCCGCCTTCTTCACAAACTCAATGGCCCTCACGCTCCCATCTTCCTCCATCGATTTCTCCTAATTCCCTTGATAATTTTCAAAACAAATCAGTCAAAATTCAAGAGAAAAGCTCGATCTTCATTTCTATACGGATTTGATCGAGTATAGGGGTGTATCCATTGAGAACCGAGCCCGGGAAGTGGGCTGTTTTGGACCACCGCCTTGCCTTCCGTTCACCACCGAACTGGGCCCCATCGCTAAAGTTGAGGCGCCGCTCTAAGCCCTCTGTCGTGGTCTGGTCCGATCGTCAGCAGGTGTCCTGGTTCTCGAGCGATTTCGAACCCTAGGATCGACTGTATATCGAAACCCATCGGCCAAAGTTTGAACAGAGGAAGAAGGTCTTGATTGTATTTTATTTCCTCCTTAATTGTTTTAAAATTTGTCATTAATCTTTAAATAATCGTATCTCGTTTGTTTCTTATCAGAATTCGACAAAACTGGATACGTTGGAATCACAACGACGAGATCTACATTTCAGAACTGACTGGAGTGGATTCTGAGCAGATCGTATTTGGCAAAATTGTGAATTTGAATTATTCAGAAATTCAAAGCGATGTGAGAAAATCTATTCTTTTTAATTTTATAATTGAAATTCATTAATCATAATGATAGAATTATACACACGCTGTGATATTCTGCTCATTGTTGTTATGTGATTTGATATGTGTTTGTTGGATCTGTTAAAATTAACATTTGTGTTAATGAATATTTGATTAGACAAAGTTATCACCTTGCTTATTAGAATTATTGAATTAGGAATTAACATTTGTGTTAATGAATATTGGATTAAACAAAGTTATCACCTTGTTTATTAGAAATTAACAGTGGGGTTAATTTGGAAGTTTGATTAAACAAAATTTATAATTTTGTTTATTAGTGGAGTTGCAACAAAATTTACATTTGTATCAATATAAAATAGTTGGGAATAAAGTATACATCTTCATTGTAACAAAATAAATGGGAATAAAATAGACATTGTTGTTATATTAAAAAAAAATTACATTTCCATGTAATGAATTAAAAAGAAAAGAAAATTACATTTTCTTAAATGTAATCGAAAGAAGAGAAAAGTGCAATTTTCGTTTAATGTAATGAAAAGGACAAAAATCACTATTTTGGTTTAATGTAATGAAAAGAATAAAACTCTTATTTTTAATGAAAAGTAGCAAATTAGAAAAATGTACATAACTTGATATTGAAACTAAGTTGACATTAAAAATCTTATTTTTAATGAAAAGTAGCAAATTAGAAAAATGTACATAACTTGATATTGAAACTAAGTTGACATTAAAAATCTTATTTTTAATGAAAAGTAGCAAATTAGAAAAATGTACATAACTTGATATTGAAACTAAGTAGCAAATTAGAAAAATGTACATAACTTGATATTGAAACTAAGTTGACATTAAAAATCTTATTTTTAATGAAAAGTAGCAAATTAGAAAAATGTACATAACTTGATATTGAAGCTAAGTTGACATTAAAAGGCACATTTTTTATGTAATGAAGTCAAAGAAGATAAACAACACATTTTTTATGTAATGAAGTCAAAGAAGAAAAAAAACACACTTTTATGTAATGAAGTCAAAGAAGGTAAAAGCTACATTTTTATGTAATGAACTCAAAGAATAAAAAAAGCACATTTTTATATGAATTCAAAGAAAAGAATAAAAATTACATTTTTATGTGTAATCAAAGAATGAAATAAAAAAGATTGCATTTTTATGTAATCAAAGAATGAAAAGAAAAGATTACATTTCTACTTAATGTAATAAAAGTATAAAGACATGTCTTACATTAAAATTCACATTTTAATGTAAAAGATGGAAATTAGAAAAGGTGTCATGTTTTAAAAATAAAAACATGTTTTACATTAAAATTCACATTTTAATGTAAAAGATAGAAATTAGAGAAATGTCATGTTTTAAATAGAAAACATGTCTACGTTAAAAATCTCATTTTTTTTAATGTGAAGAATGAAAATAGAAAAGTGATCATTGTTTTTGAAATAAAAATATTTTAACATTAAAAATCTCATTATTAATGAAAAATGGGAAACTAGAAAAATGTTCATTGTTTTAGATATGAAAACATGTCTACGGCAAAAACCACATTTTTTATGTAATATAAGAAAGAAACAAAAGATTACATTTTTCTAGAATATAATAAGAGAGGATAAAAGATTTCATTTTTCTATAATAGAATAAAGGAAACAAAAGATTAGAAAATTTCATTTTTCTATAATGTAAACAATGAAATAAAGAAAAGAACAAAAGAACAAAAAGGTTTCATTTTAATGAAATAAACAAAAGAATATAAAGGTTTCATTTTTAAATGAAATAAAGAAATGAATAAAAATTATTACATTTCTAATGAAATAAAGAAATGAATAAGAATATTACATTTCTAATGTAATACTGAAATGAATAAGGAAAATTACATTTTTATGTAATACAAGAAATGAAGAAAAGATTACATCTTAATGTAATATATGATTTCATATATGAAAGAGATCAATGTTGATTTGAAGATGGTGTTGAATTCATTAAACGAATTATATTTATATTTATACATAAATATAAATTAAAATAAATCGAATCGCGTTGCTGCAGTTCGCGATTTGAAATCATAACTTCAAACGATTCTACCGGAAGATCCGACCGTCGGATTTTCCCAAAACGGGAACCGTTAGGACCGCTTTGGGAAGATTTTCCCAACGATATAAACTTCGTTAAAACCCAACGGTTAGATTTTAAGAAAAGTGTAAATCAAATTTTTATAAAAACAGCGCCAGCGCCGCATAGCGACCTATAACGTCGTTTAATGAAAATGGACTATTTTTATATATATAAAAATAGCGATAAATCGTTAAAAATAGTATTAACGATATGGATTGAAAATAAGCCATTTTCCTTTGGTTTATAATTGATTTGAACGGTTAAATTCAATCGACACTAATCTATAACATTAGATTGAATTTTACTTATGTGGATTGAGTTTTACTCTATCAATTTTTTTTAAATAGAATACACACTAATAATAATATCATTTTATACGTATCAAGCATATTTTGACCATTATAAGGTAAAACCCTATCCTCCGGTTTGCGTTGCATTGTGTGATGGGACTTGAGTCTTATAATAGTTTCATTTTTCTAAAAAAGCATTTCGTTGTTTAACGATTTACTTTATTTATGCACTGGCAATCCAATGGAGTAAACCCGTTCCGCGTTAGCGGCGTGGTCCTGTGATTAGCCTTATTGTTAAATAGGTTAAGTTAGATTTCCCATACCAGTCCCATGACTGACTCGTAGTTTGTTTCACTTTGCAAACTCGGGTGCCCTCTTTTCCACATGGGTAGCTTTGTTTTCAGGTATTAGAAAACTCATTCTGGATAGCTATGGAGCTAAAGATGGATACTATCATTTCTTTTATGCTGTTCAAACTTCACTTAATATATTATGTTTTTATTCCGCTGCAGACATTTTGTATTAAGTGGAAAACTGTATTTTTTGCTAAGTATGATCCTATTATGCTGTGTAACTCTGATGAAGTATTATTTCCATTGTAATTTGATGATCATTATCTGTTGTAATTCTCTATTTCTGTTCTGCTGTTATTGTTTATATGTTATATCCCAATGATTATCCTTGCTTCTGTATCACGGAAGTTTGGGGTCATCACAAAGCTAGTCGATACAACAGAAAGAAGTTCGGATCAAATAAACCATCATCATCAAATGTAGAATGCTTTAACTGTCACAAGAAGGGACACATGCAAAATGATTGTCCGGAGTAAAAGAAGAAGACAGAAAATGAAAAATTCAAACACAAGAAGGACAAGTCAAAGAAACGAGCATTCTCAATTACATTGGATGATTCAGACTCATCTTCATCTGATAGTGAAAGCGACTCTGACGATGAACAAGCAAATGTATATTTTATGGCGAAAGAAGATGAGGTACAAATTCCTTCTTTTGAAGAAGTTCTTGATATAAATGCTGAATTAATATATAAATTCAAAGATATGAAACGACAATGCAAGCAAGCTCAAGATGATTTAAGTAGAGCAGAATTTGAACGAGATATATTAAAAGATGAGAAGAAAATATTAGAGGAGGAACTTGAAAAGGCTCAACAATCATCATCTAATATTAATTCTCAACTATCTCTTTTGAGTCAAGAAACTAAAACTCAAGAAGAGAAAAATGATGCTCTTACTACCGAAAATCATGAGCTTAAGGCAAAAATCAAAATGTTAGACCTTGAAAAAGCTAGTTTACAAACAAAGTTAGACGACATTACTAAAAATGTTTCAAACTTTAACAATGGTCGAGAAAATTTGACAAAAATTATTGAAAGTTCACAATCTGCTATGAATAAATAAGGGTTGGGATATAAGAAACAAGTTATCAAGAAACAACTTGGTAATCAAAGAAAAAGGAAAAATAAGGTAGTACAAGAAACTGAAGCTAAGAAAAATATTAGTTTATTATATTCCAAACCAAAATCGATTGTGAAATTTCAAAGGAAGAATGTCAAATCTATCAAAATATGGGTTCCTAAAACAAATAATAATTTGATTAGGAACAAATATATTAAAAAAAAATTGGATACTGTGCATCATAATTCCAATTATTTATATAAAGGGGATACCGGACCCGTATGGGTTTGGACTCCTAAGACCTAACTCTTAGGACCCCATAAAAAAAGTGGGTACCATGGACTTAATTTTATTTTTTGCAGGTCTCACTTAAGAAAAGAGGAAAGTGGATACTGGACAGTGGTTGCTCAAAACATATGACTGGAGACAAGAGCTTATTAACAAATACTACTTATTCAGATGGTGGCTCAGTCACTTTTGGAGATAATTCAAAGGGCTATATCATTGGCAAAGGCGATGTGAGCAATTACGGTACATCTAACTTACCTCTTATTACTAATGTCATGCTAGTTAAAAATTTGAAACATAATTTACTAAGTATCAGTCAACTGTGCGACAAAGGTTTTACCATTTCCTTCTCGGATAATAAATGTAATATTTTAGATAAAGATCGAAATTTAGTTTTTGAAGGTTATAGAGACATAAATATCTATATTCTGAATATGAACACCAATCATAATTCAGATATGTGTCTTGTAGCAAATGATAATTATCCATGGCTATGGCACAAACGTTTCTGTCACATAAACTTCAGAACTATCGACAAGCTAGCCAAAAATGATCTAGTTAGAGGACTACCCAAAATGAGCTTTACAGTTGATAATATTTGTGATGCATGTCAACTAGGAAAATTGACTAAATCATCTTTCAAATCCAAGAAAGTCATATCAACATTACAACCATTTGAGCTATTACATATGGATTTATTTGGACCAACACAGGGTCAGTCAATAAATCATAGCCGATATATGTTTGTAATTGTTGATGATTACTCTCATTACACATGGGTGATTTTCTTGAAAAACAAAAGTGACACTTTCAATCATTTCAAATCCTTCGTATTCAAAAATCAAAAGGGCTTAAGGTTAAAAATATAAGAAGTGATCAGGGCGGAGAGTTTGAAAATAATGAATTTGACCATTTTTGTACAAAGAAAGGTATAAATCATAATTTTTCGTTTCCTAGAACTCCACAACAAAACGGAGTTATAGAACGGAAAAATCGGACTTTACAAGAATGTGCAAGAACATTATTAAATGAATCCACTCTACCAAAACATTTTTGGGCAAAAGCTGTTGCAACTGCTTGTTTTGTTTTGAATCGTGTATCCATACGACCTCTCACAAAAAATACATCTTATGAATTATTTAATCAGTAAAAGCCAAATATCTCATACTTCAAAGTTTTCGGTTCTAAATGTTTTATTTTAAATACGAAAGACCATCTTGGAAAATTTGATCCAAAATCCCGATGAAGGTATATTTGTCGGATATTCGGAACGGAGCAAGGCCTATCGTATATTCAATAAGAGAACTAAAACTATTGAAGAATCACTTCATGTATCTTTCGATGAATTCTATAAACCGTCTCATAATACATCAGATGACGAAGAAACTATAGTCACTGATAATCTTATCATCACAAATAATGACTCTGATTCAGAAATTATTGAGGATATTCCGCAACCTACTGTGGTACCTTCTCCACCAAGATTTAGATCTCCTCCAAGAATCTTAAGAATTCATTCGGTTCAAAATATTATTGGAGAAGTAACATCACAAATTAGAAAAAGGAGTTAACTCAATCAAATGGGTCATGTCGCGTTCCTTTCAAATATCGAACCTAAGAATCCGAAAGAAGTTGCTACTGATGATTATTGGATCATTGCCATGCAGGAAGAACTAAACTAGTTCGAGCGCAATGATGTCTGGGAACTTGTTCAAAGACCGACTGATTAGTCATTCATTGGCACGAAATGGGTCTATAAAAATAAAGCCGACGAACAAGGAAATATAACCAGAAATAAGGCAAGATTAGTAGCACAAGGATACAATCAGGAAGAAGGTATCGATTATGAAGAAACCTTTGCGCCCGTGACTCGATTAGAAGCTATTCGAATCTTACTGTCCTTTGCTTGTCATCATAAGTTTAAACTTTGTCAAATGGATGTCAAAAGTGCCTTTTTAAATGGGGTTATCAAAGAGAATGTATATGTTGAACAACCTCCTTTGTTCGTACATGAGAAATATCTTGATCACGTATATAAACTTAAGATAGCTTTATATGGATTGAAACAAGCATCGCATGCTTGGTACGAACAATTACGAAGCTATCTTATTAATTTTGGATTTCAAATTGGTAAATTCGATCAGACCTTATTCATTAAACATTCTCAAAAAGATATATTAGTTATCCAGATATATGTAGACGATATTATCTTTGGTTTAGCAAACGATAAACTCTGCAAAGAGTTTGCATATATTATGACCAAAGAGTTTGAAATGTCTCATATGGGAGAACTATCGTATTTCCTTGGTCTTCAAATCAAACAGCTTTCTAATGGTATTTTTATTAATCAAGAGAAATACTGCGGAAATCTAGTTAAACGCTTCAGTTTAGAGAATACCTCCGGTAAACCAACTATTATGAGTACGACCACACATCTTGAAAAAGATGAACATGGTAAAAATGTTGACCAGAAGTTATATCGGAGCATGATTGGTTCTCTCCTATATCTTACCACAAGTCATCCTGATATTATGATGAGTGTTTGTTTGTGTGCAAGGTTTCAAGCTAATCCTAAAGAATCACATTTACGAGCTGTAAAACATATAATAAGATATCTTAATAAAACCAAAGACTTTGGTCTTTTCTACCCGAAAGATTGTCCATTTGAATTAGTGTCATATAGTGATGCTGATTTCGGCGGCTCTCGTACGGATAGAAAGAGTACGCGTGGTACATGCCATTTTATTGGAAAATCACTTGTCTCTTGGTTTAGTAAGAAACAAAATTGTGTTTCACTCTCGACATGTGAAGCTGAGTATATATCAGCAGCTCTAGCTTGTACTCAAGTACTATATATGCAACAAACACTTCGAGATTTTGATATTCATTTATCAAACTCCATTATATACTGTGATAACACAAGTGCGATAAACTTATCAAAAAACCCAGTCAACCATTCTCGAACAAAGCACATCGATATTCGACATCATTTCTTAAGAGATAATATTGAAAAAGGAACAATATGTCTTGAATATGTCCAGACTGAAAATCAACTAGCGGACATTTTTACTAAGCCTCTACTCGACTCAAGTTTTATTTCCTTATGTAGAAGCTTGGCTTGATTTCTAAAACTAAACTCGATGTATAATATACAAATATACATTGTTAAGTTCTATTCTAAACGGTGCTTACATTTTACATAACTTAGCTATTTAGTAGATTTTGCTATTATTAGCAAACAATTATGAGCTTTACAATTTTCAATGGCTTAAATTCTCTGAGTGTTTTATAACAATTGCTTCCTATTTCAAAACATCCTATATATACTTGCTCCTTTCCTTTTCTACATCTCCATCCTTGAGTCAGTTCTAAAAAATTCTGTATATAATTTCTAATGGCACACATATGCGACGAATGTGCTCAACAATCACATATCTCAGTCACTAATTTCGAACCGGAAGAATACCATTCTACGGAAACTCCAAAGAGTAGACCAGAATGTTCGCATGCCCCCAGACATACACCCAAACCCAAACGTGCTAAAAAAGCATTATTTTGTTCCCCATGGACGAGAGAGAAGATAAGTGAGATTCATCACTACCAAAAACATCAGATAAATCTTCAGCGTCAACTCCATTATGAACAAAAACTCACGTTCGATCTCTTAACTCTTTTGGAACGAATGGCATCATTTTTCTATAGCACAGTTGCACATGGAGTTCATGAACCAATTCCACATCCTCCGTCTACTTCTAGGAGTCCTAACTCCTGGGATCGTAATTACATGAAAAATGAAGGTGCAAGAGAAAATTGGTCGCATTGGACACCAAGAGTTACAAATATTAAAGAGATATCCGAAGACAAGTCATCCACCTCCCATTAATTTATATAGTTTTTATTTTTGTTGCGAAATAAGTTTTTTATTCTTATTTTTGTTTTCATGTATTTTGTTTGAATCCATGTTCAGTTGAAATAAAATTTATATGCTGTTATATAACTTTTTATGCACTCAGAAAACCAGAAAAACAAGTATAAACAGAAACAGTCGACCGTCATATATGGACCAGTCGACCGAAAAAGTCTCTGGAAAAGTTTATATTTTTCCATCGGTCGACCGATACAATATCACCAGTCGACCGTTCAAGTCTCTGGAATTTTTTTGATCTTTTTCACCTACTAGTCGACCGGTATATATTCCACCAGTAGACCGGCAAGCTTCTCTGGAAACCAATTTTCCAGATAATAGTCGACCGGTTCAAATTTTTTGGTCGACCGTTCACGCGTTTTCCAGTTTTTAAACCCTTAATCCACACGTCGATTCATATATCACACCCTTTCACTCATTATTTATTTATCTCCTTGCTTTCAAATTCTTGAAAAACCAAAATCCCCAAATCAATTTCTTTATAATCGATGGCACCACCTCAAAAGAAACACAAGAAATCAAGCTCCACTCCAACCCAAAGATTCTAACATCAAACAATGGCTTATGGATCCTATTGCAGTGAAACGTTGGAATGCTATGAAGGATTACACCATACACGAAGGTTCTTTCATAAATCTCTCTGCTTTTATCCTCTATGATGTTGAAGAACTATTGGTTAAGGCTCGTATTAAATCACTCCTTACCTTTGATAAGAACAACATAGAAATTAATCAAATTATGATTCGGTTGTTCTATGCCAATCTTAACCTACCAAAATTCAAACCAGAGAATGCTGCTAATTGTCTTTGGTCTGTAATTTGTGGTCAGCATGTTTTCATTTCAAAGGAACGAATGGCCATGGTTCTCAGTTCGCCTAATAGTGGAAGATAATTTTATTCTGATTTCTGTACTGTTCACACTCGTGATAAAATCAGTCATCTTTTTATCGAGGATCATAAAACTAGTACCAAGGCGATTAACTTACGGCCTACAGCTCGTGTTTTACATCATGCCATCACACGCTCTTTACTGCCGAGGGTTGGTAATTTTGATGTCGTCTATAAAGAAAATTTCAAGGCGTTATATGCGATTTATGAAGATATTGAGATTAATTGGATAAACATGATTTTCGACGAAATTTTGCTTGTAAATGATCGCACAAGGCCACACATATTTTACAATGAATATGTTATGAGGCTTTTACTAGATTGTGGTATCAAGTCTTGCGAGTCTAAAATCTCCAAGCCAAAGTGCATCGACAAAGCGACTAGAAAAAGAATGAAGCTTCCTGAACCTTGTGTGAATATCATTCCTTTTGAACAATACCAACAGCAAGGTCCCCAAGAAACCACTTCTTCTATGGCTCCCAAACCTAAACCGGAAGAAGTCAAACTTCTTCAACCTTTCTCATCAACTAAAGATTCACTAGCACGAATTGCACGGAACCAATTCCCCCTCGAAGCGAGACTTAAACGTACCGACACCAAACTCGAACGTTTGGATGCAAAGCTCGACAAACGATTTTCCAAACTTAAGTCTTTCTTCGATATTATTTGGGATGCAATTTCATGTGCATCGTCTTCTTCCTCTACTCAAATACAAGACCCGGGAAAACGTCCCATGCCTCCTACATTTACGTGGTCATCATCTGAGGAAGGCAGATCTTCAGGAACCACTGCTGGACGTGGTCATGGGGTATATGAGACTAAGGAGGAAGACGAAGGAAACAACGAAGACGAGGAAGATGTTCAAGATGAAGGAGACAAGGAAGAAGGAGGAAATAAAGAAATTGAGTGGGACACAACTGAATCCGATTCTCCATCGCAGTAGTTTGTTTTCAACCACATTTTATGATACTATGTTTTATTTTCTTATGCAAGACTTAAAACTAGCACTTGTATATAAATAGTGCTGTATTTATTTTGGGTTTGTACGTCTAAAACTATTAGGTATATGACTTGCTTGTGGTATGTTGGGTGTGTATTATATGCTACAATCTTAATGTTTTTCCTGTTTTTAAGATATTTGTGTGCTCACTACTCCTTTTTGTCGATGACAAAGGGGGAGAAAAATGTTACTAACATTATGTTTTGCAGATTCGTTTAAGTATGTATTTCAGGGGGAGTATATATTCAGGGGGAGTTATAAACACTTTCAGAACTATGTTGTCATCAATCAAAAAGGGGGAGAATGTTGAATCAAGGAATTCATGGCGTTTTGATTAAATGACAAGGAGAAGTTCAAGATCGACAAAAAGAAGAGATTCAATGGTATTTAATGTTAGAGGTTGATTATTTAGAGTGTTAGTTGAGTTTTTAAATGTTAAAAACTATCTTCAAATAATCATATACCTAAATGGTTTGAATATATATATATGTGTGTGTGTGTGTGTGTGTGTGTGTGTGTATATGTATGCACATTCATTGTGCATACTACCAGAAACCGGTCGACCGGTTTCATTACGGGCGGTCGACCGTTTCTGGGAAGAAATGCACAATGAAAGTGCACACATGTATATAACGTACATATATCCAAATACCAGTCTACTGGTCATTTTTAATTAGTCGACTGGTCTACGAACTGAAAGCAACTTTTCGAATAGACATCCTTATTCATCAATGGTTGTTTTCTTTTCTCTTCACCAAAAATCATCTCTATTCGTTGCTTCTCTTCACCAATGATTACAACTCTCCATCCTCTACAAAAACAACATGAAATCATCTTTTTTTAATATATCAATTCTTTCTATTCTTGCTATCTAATTGCTGATTTCATTCTTGCTCTCTAAAAGCATTCAAAAGCTCATAATTCTCACATACCGTTATTTGAATCCTTGAATCTATATATTATTCTTTAGGTTCAAACAACGATATCATCTTCCAAATCTTCATAATCACAAAATCATATTTGAGGATAAGATTATAGGAAGGTTGTACAAGAATTGACAAATTCGTGTTATTGAGAACACACATTGTCAAATTACAAGTTTAATTATCTTGTCTGAAGTCCTCGTGTTATAAGAGACGAGTTGTGAAGTCCTCGTGTTGATAGAGGCGTGAAATCCCGTTCGGCTGCTCGGGTGTTGTGAACCTGTTTTCCTCAAGGTTAAGTGAGGATATTATTTAGTGAAATTCCAGATAGGAGATCTGGGACTGGACGTAGGACGGTGCTCCGAACCAGTATAAAAATCCCTGGTGTGATTTTTCTATTACTGCACTTACTTATCTGTGATATTGCTTCTGTGAGATCTTTTTATACTAAATATTTACTTGCATAACTATTGTAAATATACAAGTTAGTATATCACATACTTTCCGCATATCCATATTACTGATCCTGCCTAAGCCATATATCGACATTTTCATCATCCACATAAGTAAACCTGCATGGGTTCCGTACCATGGCATAACTTTTTACCTAGAAGGGAATGCTAGCCCATATCTCTGTGGTCCATCATCCTGTTTTCGACCATTCACATATTACGAAGTTCTAAGGCCACGTCTCAACACAAAGTTTTGCCATGTCAGCCATGCTTTAATCATCATCCACAAAAAAAATTCTTTGCAACAAAACTTCGATCTGCTCTGCACTTAGCATGCCACATCGTCAATTAACAACATATGATCGGTGTCTATTAATATAACCCTCTGAATACCAGAAGTATTAGAGGAGGGTGTTAAGCAAAAACAATAAATTCTCCGCTGCCAACTAATATAACATTAATAGAAACCAATCATTTATGTTGTAAAATACAACGTCAAACACACATCCATTTACAAGTCCATTCTTGGTTTGGAACAAAATTGAAGGCGCCTTATTCCATGACCCCGCCTGGGTGCGGAAGCTCTTGCAACCCAAAGTACGGTTGGATCACTGTTACAACATAACCTCATAATGGGGGATCAATCTGAGGCATTGATGAGCAGCCTTCTGATGTCAAGTTCTCTGGTCTTCTATCTCAGTCAACGTCGTTTACATAACGTCCTTTTAGTTATTCACAATGGGTCAAAACCCGGTCATTCTTTATAACTACCGCATCTATCAAATCAATTAAGATATACTAGATGTCCTAAGCCTTATTCCAATTTTGGGAATATTCTTTTACTATAATCGTTTTATACATTTGGGAATTATTCCCACAAATCTTATCAAAGATTTACTTATTTAAACATTTCGTTTAAATCTTTCACCCCAAATCTTTATAATCAATTTATATAAAGATTTTCGATCAACAAATCTTGAGAAATCATTTTCTCTTTTAACTGGGTTAAAGAACAGAGTTATTTAAAACATCATTCACGAAAAACCCAAAACTAATTGATATTAAATATAAGAATTCCAACAGAGTGATATCATCTTATACTCAACACCAATTTCTGAAATCAACGAATATTATAAATCGAATAACGATATAAATATGTTTCAGATTCTACACACAATAACTGTTTACACAACAGTAACCAATATCAAATATCCGAAGATTATTTCTATCCAAATCCAATTTTTTTTATTTAAATTGGAAACTTTTTCTAAATCACAAGATTTATCTAACCACTTCCTTCAAATCTTGGTTATATTAAATATAACAACCCGAATTCCGACAGACTGAATTGTTTTTCTTTAAAATTCTAATCCATCGAAACCTGTGTTGGTTGCTCTGGTATCCTGCAGAAAAGACAGAGATATAAAATATATCAGAGCTCAGAAAATATCTCATAGTAGAATGGATAAAGCATAATATAATCAAATTATAGCCTTACCGTAGTAATAATACTGCCTAACTAGTATCCAAAGCTATCATATCTCTGCCACAATCTAACCTGCGAGTATGTTATGAGGAGGGGGTCAGAACATAAGTTCTGGTGACTGGATTTAAACTATACACTTTGGATAATCCTACATATACCGTTCAATCACATTTTCTTGTTTATTAGGTTACTTGGGTTAAAAACACTCAAGGCTTACACACACGTCGTACCCATTTAATTCCCAGTGGATTAACCTAATACCGTATATATGTAGCTACCCCCTCCCATATTGAGGTACACCCCATGGTGCCTCACTCGCACGGTCTCCACCGTAATGCCACAGAAATGAACGCAGTCTCTCATCCTACACCGGAGTAACGTACGGATCTCTACATAACAATGTTACGTTCCGCATATATCTGTCATTACTATGCTACGTAAGCATACGGACTGCCACCTTCGGTCGAATCAGATTCCATCACAGAGTAATGCCCTCAAGTCTACGATACACCACCCAGAGTAGACATGCATGTATCTAGACTTTTCTACGTACGTATCGTCAATCGTATTCGATACCTTAACCGCACATAATCTCTAATGTGCACCGAGTTCCATGGCAGGGCTATACAAGAAACACAGAACTCGGTCGGGAGCTTTTCCATATCTGTACATGCCCTCCTTTAAGAGCCTCAAAAACAGATATCCCTCAGGTCTGTTTTTCATGGCCTATTAACAATCTAAACATCTATTTGGCGTCTCCCCTCAACCACCATACCTCGATAATGAAAGGAGAATGGTCTATTGGGTTTAGCTTTAGTCTTTTCGCATCCCACTGGCTACCGATGATGGGTACCCGACGATCTACTATCCTTATTGGTCCTGACCTTGCCTCCCGTTGAGGTGATCGCCGAATTACCCGAGTGTCACCTCGTCATAACATTCTAATTGCAAATCTACTTTTGGATTCAAGTCCTACCCACCTGGTATTAACGCGCAGACCCAACCTCTGCGAGCACAGCCTAAACATCTTCCATTGCACAGAGAACAACCAGGAGCACCTTACGTATCTCAGGAAGTCGCATGCTTCCCTTTCCATCCCTTCGGAGCCGACAGATAAATCAGATGAACGTGTGCTCCCCTCGTGCCTCATGACACCATGATGATCTACCCCGTTGGGTTATTCACCCTCAAACGTGCGGACTGGTCCAAGCACCTCATTTTAATATGTTATTAGACCCTATGTCTAAACATTCCTATGTGCTTGCTTTACCTCATCAGGTTTCCATTTAACTTGGTTTTTCTTGTTCACATTGAATTCTTATTCAAGTTACCAAGTTCTTCTTGCTCATTAATTTCGGTCATATAACTTAACCCATTTAAGCCTATTAATAAGCCTACAACATGTTATTTTCTAGATTGTGGTCCAAGGTCTGTAATCCACAATCCCTTTATATTCTTATTTGATTTCATAGTCACAATAACATGTTCTACTTAATATGTAATTAAGTATATCTCAATTCACATGTTTTCTGTTTAACATGTCAGTCATTATTTATGATTAAATTTAACTTATGTCATTTCATAAGTTTGCCTACTCTTTCCTATTTAATCATAATTCCATCTTACACTGTCACTACAACTTATCGTTGTTTACTTATTAACTTAGTTCTCTTAACTAAGGTTCACTAATAAGTCTCCTTTCCGTTTATTATAACATACGTTATAATTTCCTCTTGTCCCTAGGACAAACCTTAACATGTTATTCTTATGAGCAGATTTCCAAGTTTTCATATTATTTAATTTATAATTAAGTACAACTTATCTCATTACACAAGTTATATCATTTTCTTACTAGTTTATTATAACCTACGTTATAATCTCCACTTGTCCATAGGACAAGTCTACCTATTATATAACATTCTCATTAATGTAATTAATTATAATAGGATATTATCATTCCTCGTTCATTCCACTTCCTTTACTATTGTAATTATCTTTCATTCATTTCCGTATTCATTTCCATTCATTTCCATCAATTACAATTAATGTCATTTATTTTTATCCTTTTACATATATATATATATATATATATATATATGTTTACGTACTAGACCTCTCACATTAAGCCTACCACTTGTGGATGCTGGATTTGCCGGGCAGTTCCGGGCAGACTTCTTCCATAAGTTGGCTTAACCTCGTGACTTAGCACCGTTACATGTTTTATTTACGCACTAGACCTCTCATATTAAATTAAAAACTTGTGGATGCTGGATTTTCCGGGCGGTTCTGGGCAGACTTCTACCACAAGTTGAATTTAACCTCGTGTCTAAGTGTGTTACAGTTTTCTATTTACTATAAATTTAGGCATATTATTCTTTCCACATTTTTACTGCAACCTATTTTACATGTCATCATATTAAGCCCATTTTATGTCATAGGTTCTTGCTAACATATAATTAATTTCATCTCAAAGTAACATGTGGTTGTCAAATCATATAATCATTCTAATTTAACATGTAATTATTCCCATTTCTACAATTAAGGGTTCAAGTACGTAAGTGTCACAAGCTAACATGTAGTTATAACAACAGTAATCGCTACACGTATTTCTAACAAGTTTACATTTCAATAGGTGAACATTTCAACACATTAAGCGTTTCAACATGTGAATTTTCCAACATATTCATATTAATATTTCAACATGTCATAATAGCATTTCAATACTTTTAATTATTCTAGCAAATTCACATTGTATAATAACGGGAAATGTTAAACGATAATATATCATTATCAAAAATTATATAACTTAAATCAACTCACCTAAGTTGCTTTCCAATTCCTGGATCTGGTCCAGATCTAGCATTCCATGATTTCCCCTAACTGGATTTAGAACCTAACAGCCATGGATCCACAATTTTTACTAAAAGAAAAAGGGAAGAAAGAGGAAGAAATTTGAATAGACCAGATCTAAGAATTTACCTTACTTCGCATATGATTCCGAGCACCTTCTTATTAAGATTCATTCTTTTCCTCTAGATCTTGATTAAGAATTTTCCTAAACTAATTATCTTATTTTTCTGAAGAGATTTGAGAGGAGGAAGAATAACAGAGCTTAGTCTTTGTCTCAGAGAATGTGAGATTTAGGTTAGGCTCTGTTAACCTATTTATAGGTGTTCAGAATTTTATCGTACACGCAGCGTTGAGTCAGCATTGAACGTCGTTAAGAAAACAGTCCAGATTCATTGATGAATCTGGCTGGATATGGGGGGTGTCGACCCTCCGGGTCCCACGAGTTGTTTTGGCGCAGAAATTTGATTTCGAATGTTTGAATATTCTGGAATTTATTTAACTGTTATATTCACATGTAATTTTCTTATACGTATACAAATCTTCTAATGACCATTTTACGCGTATATATATAGCCACAACTTTCGTTTAGTTTTCAAAATTCAAACGATGTTGCACCGTTATTTGATTCTTGCCATATTTCATTGATTGTAGCCTTATCTTGAATTTATCTCTTGCATATATATATTTCTGCACATATATACGCATATATTCTCATATACATATATATGTATATTTTTCTATATTTCCTTATATGTATATTTTTCCTTATATGTGCGTTTATACATTTTATTCTCTTTAGAACATGTGTTATTTCAGTCGTTCCCTTAAAACAAAAATATGACGACGGGGATTGAACTTTGTACCTCTTGTATGCAAGTCACATGCTCTAATCAACTAGGCTACTAAGGCTATTGTCAAGAAGGCTTATAATAATGATAGTTATTGTTCTCTTCTTATTCCTCTTTTTCATATTTGTTACACTGTCTCATTTAAACCATTGCATGAATATTTTTCTTTTATTTCTCTTTTATTATTAATGCATAATCAGTGCATGTAACATGTTTACACCGCATGCAACCAGTCCTTTCTTTCTTTTAATGCATGCATTACATTTTTATCTGCATTAATCTTTTCTTCTTTTTCAGTGCATGTATTTATTACATGCAATCACATATTATCTTTATTTTATTCTTCATATATACATTTATGTCAATGCATATATATGCATTATTTAATTATTTAATTGTTATAAAATGCGGGGTGTTACATTAAATAACCCAAATAATGTAAGTTTAATTAACTTAAATTTACAAAAATTTGTTTTACCATTTTCAGTCAAGTAGGCTGAAAACGCAAATATCTAAAAACAAAGTTTGAAATTTCATATTTGTTTTTCAAATCACTTTGGAATCATTTATTATGATTTATCATAATTTTTCCCTGTTATAATAATTTAAAAATAGTCTGTTTCGTTAAAAACAATTTCAGGTCATTAACGACACTGGCGCTGTTTTTATTCAAATTTGATTTGAACTTATCTTTAGATCTAACCGTTGGATTTTAAAAATCTTATACTCGTTTGAAAGCTATTTTCATTTCTGGTCTAATGGTTAATCTGATTGTCGGATCTCCCGATATGTCAGTTTGAAGCTAACGGTCGAAATTCGCGAACTACCATTGCGCGACGATTTCGATTCTGACCATCCTTCGATTATATATATTAAAAATCGAATTGAATTTCTTTTTTAAATAGTTTATAATAACTTTCAGAAGCTATATTTTTCATTTCCAACTCAAAATCTGAATATTCCATTAAATGACTATTATAATATTATATTATTATTAAAATAATATTATTTTTCAAACTTGTCCGCTTGGGCCTAAAACTTCGTGAAGCCCATTATAAAAATAAACAAAGAAGTTTTGAAAAGAAACTTCTGTTAAAACGTTTTCTATATACCCTAACCGAACTTCACTTTTCGTAGTTACTATTCATTTAAAAATAAAAAGTTCGACATGAAGTACTTGAAAATTATTTCAAATCAATTTCTTTCTCTTGCAAATGTTCATTGTAATGAATTATACTTTACGACCACCCAAAATTGGACGTCAAATATTGACTTTTATTTTTCGAATGATATTATATTATTAAAATATTGTTTAATTTTCCAAATTAGAATAATGCTCAATGAACTTCCATATAATTTAAATTATATGGATCCAACAAATATTGTTTAACTAACATCAATTTGTCATCATACACCGTAATATGGTGTCAACGGCCTAAGTGTTAATATTGTCAACACTTAAACACCGTTCCCAACTAATTTCTAAACAAATTATTAATTGACGTTAATAATCAATTAGGTAGTTTTTTTATAGTCAGTCCATATTCAAACACATCAACGTACAACGTATAAGATTGTATACATATGTCAGGTTTATATTGACAAAAATTGCATCAATACAAATCAAAGTTACTATTCATCACATAGACTTGTTTGTTTAAATATATGTTTCCTTTACCTCAAAACACTATGGATAAGGTAAACCATCCAAATGTCATTGTTAAATTTTTACTTATTTAACAATTCAACGCTAAGTTGCAAATATTTATTTTTCATGTCAATATACATGCAACATTCAACCAAGTTATCATTCATTTCAACCATATGTTTTGTTTATAGTTTCAACTACTAAATCATGTACTATATAACATATCAAATACTGACTAACGTCAACAAATCATACCCAAACATCATTACTGACCAACACAACATATAATTTACTTGTATATAACTAAATATGACATAAACTACCACAAACAATGTAGATAATTAAAACATGAGCAATAAATTACTCACCATCTTTTTCCACTCCCTTTAACTTTAAACAGGTTTGATTTTTGACGTCCAAATGATCCCGGAAAATTTTGCCAGCTTTCCGTGTAATGTCCCGGTTTTTAGCAAGTCTTTTTTTCTTTTCGATAAAAATTGATTTAATGGGATAATTTAAATCATAAATTATGTTTAAAACAATTATAAATATATGTGGGTGTATGTATACACTAGTAATGTGTATGACTGGTTATGTTTTAACTAAGAAAAAAACATAATACAAGTTGCAACAAAAAAAAAATACTTTAACCATTCACATATAAATGATAACAAAAATTACATGTGAAAGAGGACATTCTTTTGCTTAGGAAATGGTAATGATTCCTACATAAATAAGGATAGTAAAGCAAATATGTAAGGAAACAAGTCCGCCACAACATAACAATATACATTCAACATATATGAACATGCACGCAAAACGTTTGATTAAATGACTCAAATGGAAATATCTAGGAATGCAACAAAACAGAAAGCATCCAAAGTCAACAATCATTAATGAGATTAGCCGTGAATAGTAGGGCTAAAAATAGGATATAAATCATCTCCTAAGGAACCTCAATACAACTTGCATGTATTAAATTAATTTTTGGCAAAATATCTTGCAACCAAACCATTTTTATATTGCCGAACCCTGTGCAGCAATTAAAGAAGTAAGGCTGAAAAGATTTAGCTTCTAGAAGAGAATCATAAGACAACATGATTGGAAAATATCTCAATTAAACAATTCTTCCTTCATGTATAAGAAAATGTAGAAACTAAAGTGAGGAGTAAGTCTAAGAGCATCTCCAACAAAGGGCAATATTCATGTTACGGGGCGTAATACGGGTTGTTTTTGCACCCAACAGTTATCCTCTCGTGTAATATTCAGCGGAATATTACAGCTTCGATTCAGGATCCGGAATGAGTCCGGCGAGCTGATTTTATCAGCTCGCCATGTGGCGAGCCGATTTTATCAGCTCGCGCTGATAAAATCAGCTCGCAACATGGCGAGCTGATAAAATCGGCTCGCCATCTCCCTCCCCAATTCCCCAACGGCTATCTCAATCCAATGGCTTCCAACGGCCATTTCCGCCTCGATTTTGATTACCAACGGCCATAAAACGGTGAAAACTTTTCTAACGGCCATATTTTCAGTTATAAAAGCATTCCATCCCATTCTTTCTTCATCACAACATATTCATATCTTCTTTCTACATCTCTCTACTCCACACCAAGTCTTGCTATATAATGTCTTCCCCATTCGGAGAATTTTCGCATCCGACGATAGATGGAACTCAGTTCTCACAAGGCAACACGAGCAATATATTTGAAACTCCATCGAGCAGGCAAGGAACCACTCTGTGGACTGACGAAGAAGACATTTCTCTATGCAACATATATTGTCATTTCACACAAGATTCTGCAACGGGGAACGACCAAACAGGCGCTGCGTTTTGGAAAAAAGTGGAAAAATCCTTCGTTGAGAGGCATCCGGGATGCCAAAGGACATTATCGGCGATCCAGGGACGTTTTGGGAAAATAAGCCACCAAACCCAATATTATGAGTCACAAGTGTACAAACTAAAGATAGCGAATCCAAGCGGCATGGGAGGAGAACATAATCTGGTATGTATGTATTTGTACGTACTTTATTTATGGGTGTTAGCATTTTAATTGATACATTTTATTTTGGTAAGTAGAAACGACTAGCGAATGAGGAGTTCAAGAAGTTTTTTCCTAGAGAAAATGGAACGAAAAGGGCACACTATTACCAGTTTATGCATTGTTATGATCTGCTTACTAGTCAACCAAAGTGGAACTCAGAACTTGCCAAGAGTCTCCGCGATGTTCAAAGTGCTAGCAAGGCCAAGAAAAAAAGTTCAAAATCGGGTTATTCTTCTAGTCCTAGCGGCTCAGGTGGCAATATTTCTCAATGTGTAGGGGAAAACCTACTTGATGAGTTCAATGCTACGAATGACGAAGATTTTAGACCTGAGGGATGCAAAGCGGCGAAAAGAAGGGGCAAAACAACGGTTGAGCTTGAATCAAAAGTGAACGCCCGACACGAAGAACACAGTCGTAGAGCGGAAAAAAGGCTTGTAGAAGCTAGGGATAGAACAGAAGTTTTGAAAAGGATTGCTGATCTGGAAGAGAAGAAACTTCAAATTCTTTCGGAGGACTTAGCGTATAAGAAAGAGCACGATGCGTATAAGAAACAGCAAGATGCGTATAAGAAAGAACAAGAAGAGAACGCTATCATGGACAAGGATCTGGATGGAATGTCTGATTTGGAAAAGGAATTTTGGATAGGGATGAAACGTCGTATTATAACGTCAAGGTTTCCACAGTTGATGTAGTAACGTATTAGTAGTTGCTCGTATTAGTAGATGCTCGTATTAGTAGATGCTCGTATTAGTAGTTGCTCGTATTATGTTGTTGTATTAATGTTGTATTTCCTTCTGTAGCAACCGCTTTTTTTATAATGAAATGTTTGCTTTATATATTTTGTTATTGCGTAAACAATTATAAGAAATTTTTAACGAACCGCCGATGAGCCATAAGAATTTCGGCAGACGTTCGTGTAGTAGTGCATGAACGGTGGTTGTTATGTAATCTTGTTATCATGGACCAAAATTCTTCATGGGTAAGTCCTCCTCCATTTTTCTTCAGTTGCAAATCTCTTTTATCACATTCGATATAGGATTTCACGAGTATAAGTAAGTCCGTAGAAGAGAATTCGGTTGTAGCAGCACTGGAGGTTGCTTTACTTGGATTGCGTCGAGGTTGGTTAACCCTTTGCCTAGCTGTGTGTTTTCTTGGTTGTGTTTCGGATTTACTAACTTCATCTACTTGTGTATTTGGAACGAATCCACGCACTTTCTCCTCCTGGTTGTTCCGTTCAAACTCATCAAACATTTTTTCTATAAGTTCATCACTAATCTCCCCATCGGCCATTAAAGCTACACGGAATAAAAAAAAAGTTAGTCCGATTTAAAAAAGTACTTGAACCAGTAGAAAAAATAATAAGTGGTTTCTCACCTTACTGCCTTGGTTGATTTAGAAAGCACAAATAATGGTCATGGTTGAGAGACGGGGAATGAAATGTTTAAATAAGTGTAGGTGAATATTGATAAAGCACTGTCATCATTACTCGAGCTGTAACATCGAGACTCTGCCCAACAACAGTGTCTGTTCACATCAAGACAGTAAGAAAAAGAGATTCCCTATAGTATTACGTCAGGCGAAACAGTGACCGGTACCATCATGATTTTTGTTATTGATTTGTACACTCCTTGCCTATATATCTCAATGCAATTTACTCACATAATACCTCACTCAAACAACTTCGTTCTCATTCTACTACTTACTCACTCGAAAATGCCTTCTTGGCCATCCGAAACTGACTCTGATGAACAAGCGTACGAACAGATGAGACTTCAAGCGCTCGAAGACGAATTCGAGTTTCTAATCCAAATTACACCCCATGATGAACCATCACATGAACAGGGGAACCTCCAACATCTACAACAAGTTCAAGTGCCACATGTTCAACTAGCAAACGAACAGACTCTCGCTCAACCACAACAACAAGTAGAGTTCTACCGAGTACCACCACATGAACATGAAGGTGAATCTTATCCTGTACTTTGCTACTGCGGTCATGTGGTCGAAGTTATGGTTCGTGCAGAAGGCGACAATATAGGTCGGCGCATGCAGCAATGTCGATTCTATCCAAATGGATGCAGCTACACGGAATGGATTGACGAGCCGTTGTGCCCACGGGGAATAGTATGTGCAAACCAACTCGAACGAGAGATTATGCGTCTCGAAAATCTTGTTCAAGAGTTGCGACTGAACGCAATGCGACTCCCTTGAAATTGAATGTGTACTTTTAATGTTTGCGATGATGTAGTAGGCATGTACTATTATTCGGTGTTGTATCTGTAACGGTCGGTTGTATCTGTAATGGTCGGTTGTATCTGTAAGGTTATTGTTATGCGAAAACCCCCTAGTTGAATCATTGTAATCTTTCCTATATAAAAATTTCACGTTCTATATATTTAAAATATAATCTTTCGTATATAATCTTCTAAACTATAATCTTTCGTATATAATCTACTAATAAAAATTAATAAGTAGATAAAAATAAGAACTAAATATTTAATCAAATGAACACACATTCCACACACCCCCCCCCCCCCCACAAACTTCCCGAGCCATAGATGGGCTCGGAAGATCGCGAGCTGATTTTATCAGCTCGCGAGCTCGCGAGCTGATAAAATCAGCTCGCAGGCTGCGAGCCGATAAAATCAGCTCGCGCCTGCTGGGACATATCAAAGATATCTCCCGTAATGTTACGGGCCGTAACGTTACGGCCCGTAACACTGTTGGAGATGCTCTAACTATGTTTTTACTGTGTCACTTAAGAGGAGAAATAGGTTTTTTTAATAAAAGATCTTTCCTATAAATAGATACCCGAACCATGCATTTTCTTTCACAACAAAAACACTAAAAGTTCACACACAAATACTGAAGTTTGGATCTAGCAGGATTTGGAAAGCATTTCAAAGTGAGTAAACTTCTCTTTAAATTCCCATTTAATTTACCTACTGATTGCTAGAAGATATGATGGAAATCCATATGTGTGTATACATGCTTCTAAGTATGATTATTCATCAGGAAAATCAAAATTTTCCAAAAAACAAATTACTATCAGTAAAACTGAAACAGAGAACTATTTTCTGTAAATAAACCTCCCTCTGATTTCATTAAAAACTCACCTTATGTTTTGTATTGAATAGTATATATATGTTGTTAGTAGTGATGTATCATATATAAGCCAAACACTTGAATTATAAACTAATCGAAACAAAATAAAGAAAATAACCTGTAGTGGAGAGCAAATGACAGAGAACCATTGTAATGAGTAAACTTTTCCTTTTATATATCGATGGTTATGCAATTATATATGCATACAGGGATCTGTTGATTTTGGTTAAGTCTTCATATAAAACTTGGAATAAATAATCATGGAAACAAACATACACATGAGAGCCTGCTGTACCCAATGTAGGTATACCTGCGTTAGGTCTGTCTAAACACATCATGAACATGATGATTGTGCAATCAGGATGGCTAGGAATGGCTAGATAGTTTTACTAGAACTTTTTATAGTATAGAGTCTCGATACGGAGAATTAAACTCCAATAAGAAAGACGTTATACGAGTATGTTATCTGGTGAGTTGAAAACATCATTTTGGACACTGATAGTTGAGATGCTATCTGAGTTGGGAGTGGAGTTACAAAGTAGGAATGCACTTGCGTGGAGGGGGTCGTGACCGATGCAGGTCAACTAGGAAGTGTGTGCATGTGAATGGCGTGCACGACGTGCATTGGAAAAAGGAGAAAACAGAAAAGGGTTGGTGTTTGAAGAACTGGGTATATTTGTTGCCTGGGGTATTTAATCTGAAAGAAAGAAGGGAAAATGGTGGGCCGATCGTATTGGTTTGGCTCGAACGACTAAAAGGGGATGAACGAATGAGATAGAAGGAACAACAGTAGAAGAAATAAAGATACAAGGAAGATGCTGGAAGACGACACTTGTTTGTTTACCTGTTCGGTATAGAAGGGTGAACTGTTTATAAATTTGATGCAGTTAATCAGAGGGAGATCTAAGCTCATGGACAAGTTCAGGAAGTGAACGGTGACGTATGGCAATAGTCGAGGCAGTGGGATGGTCGAAGACATGTTTGTGCATGTGCACAGGTACCTGTGTACCGAAGTGTTCAACAGAACATAAGAAGAAGATGCAACAGTAGCATCTAAAAGGAAATGAGAGGGATTCGGTAGCAGTAAACAGAAAGGGGGTTCATATTGAAGCATGAATGGAGTGAAGGACAGGAGGAAGACAGAGTTACGTGGGCAATTGTTTGTTGGGTGGACCTGGGAGTTGGTCTGGACGTTGGGAAGAAGAAAGGGAGCATCAGCATTTTCTATAACTATTGAAGACTTGCTAAAGTTTGATTGATCAACTGAGAGCCATTTGCTAGGTAATATGTGAATGGCTTTCAAAGTTTCAGTACTATTTTGATAACAAAACACACGAGGAAAAAACGCAGTAATATCATTGAGATTGCAAAATATATAACAGCTTTCATTTCCCTTGTCGGCTGATTATGACGTAGTGAAACATAGAATGCCTAATTCAAGGTAGCTAACTAACTGGTTATAGGATTATCTGGGTTTTGGGATTATATAATTATATATCTATAAAGCTAGCATTCATATACTATGTAAACTTTGTTGGTAATATGTCTACTCATATATTTGTATTGTAACACCCATACAACTTGAGCTAGACAAGATTAAAGATGTTAACAATGTACTATTGTTGAACCAAAGATGAGGATATATAGAACGGCTGCTGTAAATGTTGTTATAGAGAAGGAGCACGTGGAGACAAAACGTTAAGGGAAGATGGGTGTAAGTAAGGGACTGGAGAAGAAGTGTGTTCGGGGGTTTGTGTTGGCATTTGTTTTTGTTTCAACATTGGAATGGGTTTTCCTGTAGCATCTCGTTAGAAGAAGGAAAAGCAATAAGGGACGGAAGCATGTTAACAGTAGGTGAGATGAGAAGTTAGGCGAAATAGTATAAAGAAGAGGAGGACGTTTAGGTCTCTAAAAGATAACGTAATGTCGGCTGTAACTATCTCTAGGTTATATCATTTTGTATCATACAGTTGGGCTGGGCCTTTATTTCTCGCATTGCCTTTTGTGTGTTTCCTTTAGCCCAACCAACTGCTATATATTAGCTGTCCCTTTGTACATCACTTTTATCAGTTAAAAACATAATAGAAAAAGCTTTTTACTTTTCTCTCAACAATTATACAGTTTTACAAAAGCTTTCTTGGTATCGGAGCATACGGAAAACAGCCTCACGGCTTATCAAGATCCTAAAACTGAGTTTGTTAATCTTCATATCCATCAGAGTTTATTATCATCATATGGATATGGCTCATCAGAGGAGATTCCTCATCATTTGAGAGAAGATACACCATATTTGTGCAGTACCACGCCTGAAACTAAAGTTTTCAAGGCTGCATCTGATCAAATACAATATATCTTCTATTTTCAGTAACAAAGACCGCCAGGGAATAACCAAGAATCAAGAAAATCATCAAAACAAATAAGAGCCTCGCCTAGAGAAACCTTCAGAATAAGGTACTTTCTGATCTAGCTAACATTCATCACTAGATCTCTCTGGATGCTACTTACCTGTTAGAGAATCCCTCAGTTATTGATTTATAACGGCATTCTTTGTGCTGATTTCTTGATAATACTGTCATCATCTGTCTGTTATAATGGTTGAGACAACACCATCTTCGACATCTGACAATAGCCAGAATATTTCTACTGAAACTGGGCCTGTAGATCCAACAACAAAAACTGTGATTAGTCTTAAAAGTCAACTAATCACTATACATCTCGAAGAGGATAATTACCTTCTCTGGAAATTGCAAGTCGAGACAGCCATTCAAGGATATGGCCTTGAAGGATATATACTTGGCACTGTTGATATACCAGCCAAGTACATTACAGATGCAAGCAACAGGACAATTGCTAATGAAAAGTATGTTCAGTACCACAGGCAAGACAGACTTATCAGTTCTTGGTTGCTGTCATCTATAAGTGCAAGTTTGTTACCACAAGTCATTGGATGTACCTCTGCCTATGATATTTGGACTACAGTAGAAAAAGAATTCAATAATCAATGCTCTGCAAAAGTTCTTCACTACAAGAATCAATTACAAAGTGTTAAAATGGAAAATTTGTCTATGAGAGAATATATCGCAAAAGTTAAAAGACTATGTGATCTTCTGAATGCTACTGGAAACAGAGTTTCTGATAGTGATCAAGTTTTATACCTAGTCAATGGTCTTAGCAATGACTATGAAGCTGTTATTGCTGTTATAACCTCTCAAAAGGTGATTCCTGCTATCGATGAAGTACACTCTATCTTACTCTCTCATGAGGCAAGAATAAATGCCAAGAAACCTCAAGAAACTGACTACGCTGTGAATTTTACTACTGGATTCAAAGGTAAAAATCAAAACAGTAATAACAATAGAAATGATCAATCTTACTCAAGGGGTGGTAGTGCAAGAAGAGGATGTGGCAGAGGTAGATGGACTAATACCAACAAGCCAAAGTGTCAAATTTGCAAAAAGATGGGTCATACAGCTTTGAACTGCTACTTCAGATTCAATATTAACTACACTGCTAATCAGAATCAGAGAAACAATAGTAATCCTAGCGTGAACATGGCTCTATCACAGTCAGAAAACAGCAGTCATGACAACACTAGCAAAAATAGAAATCAAACTGACACTGCAAAGCTTGAAACTGTGCAAGATGATAGCTGGTACCCAGATTCTGGAGCTACTCACCACATTACTAACAATCTTGACAGTTTAAATCTGGGATGTAGAGACTACAGAGGTAATCACTCCATCTTATTAGGAAACGGTAAAAGTATTAATATTACCCACATTGGCAATGCTAGTTTAAGTGGTAAACGACAGTTATATCTACACAATCTCCTAAGAGTACCAAAGATCAAGAAAAATCTAATAAGTGTTTCTCAGTTTGCTCTTGACAATAATGTTTTTTTTGAATTTTACCCCAAATATTGTGTAGTTAGGGACATTCTAACTAGAGAACCCATTTTACAGGGTAATATGACAGGAGGCCTTTACAAGTTCAACACTGTCAAAAATGACAGTGTGATAAAAAGAGAAAAATGTTGTAATTTGAATATTCTTGACCAGACTGAGAGCAGCAAAAAAGTTTTTGATCTTTGGCATTATAAACTTGGTCATCCAAGTGCTAACATTGTTATGAAAATATTAGATGAAAACAATATCAAGTATGACAATATTTCTTTACCATATATTTGTGAGTATTGCCAAGTAGGTAAAAGTCATAGATTACCATTTATTGACTCTGAAACTGTTTACTCTGAACCACTGCAATTAATTGCAACAGACTTATGGGGTCCTGCTCCTATAAATTCAGATTTTGGATTTAAGTATTATATTGCCTTTGTGGATGCCTACTCTAGACACACCTGGATTTACTTTCTAAAAGCAAAATCTGAAACTATTAATGCTGTTACAAACTTCATTTCTATGGCTGAAAGACAATTTAATACCCTAGTTAAAATAATTCAGTCTGATGGGGGGAGCGAATTCAAGAGTTTAAATCAATATTTTACTAAGAAATGTATTGTTCACAGAATCACTTGTCCATACATTTCACAACAAAATGGGCTAGTTGAACGTAAACACAGACACATTGTTGAGTCTGGCTTAACCTTACTAGCACAAGCTAAATTACCACTAAAGTTTTGGCCAGAGGCCTTCAGTACAGCTGTTCACTTAATTTATAGGCAACTTACAAAGGTACTGAAGGGAATAACACCAATAGAGAAATTGTATGACATAAAACCAGATTATAACAGCTTAAAACCTTTTGGATGTCTGTGTTTTCCTCTCTTAAGGCCTTACAACTCTAACAAGTTAGATTTCAGATCAAAACCCTGTACATTCTTGGGATATACCACTAGACAAAAGGGATACAAGTGTCTGGATGAAACTGGTAAGATTTACATAAGCAGACATGTTGTATTTGATGAAACAGTGTTTCCTTTTAGTAGCAAAACTGTATCAACTACAAGTAAGGTAAGAAATCCATGTGCTTCAATACCTGAAATTCCAATTTATTTTGAAAATTGGAACAACATTGATGAAAGTGAGGCTGCTGAGTCCAATAAAACATCACAAACTCATTCTGAAGAAGGTGATGAATCACTTCAACCCAGCCTCGCCATGCACAATCCTGAAAATTCAGAAAATCAAGAGTTAGACGAAAACACAGGTTCACAAAGCACAAGATCAGAATATTCATCAAATTCAGACAATGACAGCAACTCACCATCACCTGAACAGCCAATTCAGACAGGGCATCCTATGGTTACTAGGGCAAAAAGTGGTATTTTCAAGCCAAAGGCATATATAGCTTCATCCAGTGATTGTGAACCTGATTCTTTTGAACAAGGAATCAAAAACAAAAACAGGAAGAAAGCCATGGATGATGAGTATAATGCTCTCATCAGAAATAAAACTTGGGAACTTGTATGTCCACCTATCAATAAAAATATAGTTGGGTGCAGATGGACATACAAGCTCAAAAGAAACCCAGATGGGTCAATTAATAAGTACAAGGCCAGGTTAGTTGCAAAAGGTTTTACTCAGGAATATGGGTTTGATTTTAATCAAACTTTCTCGCCTGTAGTAAAACCAACCACTATTAGACTTATACTTACTATTGCCTTATGTAAAAAGTGGCATGTTAAACATTTAGATGTTAACAATGCTTTCTTAAATGGTATTCTTGAGGAAGAAATTTATATGAGACAACCTCAAGGCTACAATGTCAATCAAAATCTAGTATGTAAATTGAATAAAGCTATTTATGGCCTTAAACAGGCCCCTCGAATCTGGTTTGATAGACTGAAAAATACACTAACTAAATTGGGTTATCAGTCTACAAAATCAGACTGTTCATTATTCACCAAGATAAATAGCTCTACGACTATTTACATACTAATATATGTAGATGACCTTATTATAACTGGAAACAATTCAGATGATATTGACAAGCTAACTCAGTTCTTAGATCAGCAATTTTCTATTAAAAATTTAGGAGAACTAAACTATTTTCTGGGCATAGAAGTATCCAGAACTGATTCAGAAATAATTCTATGTCAAAGAAAATATATAACTGAGCTGCTTGTCAAAACAAAAATGATAAATGCCAAATCCCAACCAACTCCTATGGTGAGTAGTCAGAATTATTCTAAGTATGGGGGAGAGGCAATTTCTAATATAACTGAATACAGGAGTATTATTGGTGCACTTCAATACGCAACAATAACACGTCCTGACATATCATATAGTGTAAATAAACTTTCTCAATTTATGCAGAGTCCCACAGACATACACTGGAAGGCTATCAAAAGAGTCCTACGTTACTTAAAGGGAACTATTAACTATGGATTAAGACTAAAGACCAATCAACATTCACACATAACTGGATATGCAGATGCTGATTGGGCTTCAAATCCTGATGATCGTAGATCAACCAGTGGCTATTGTATATACTATGGTCAAAGTCTAATATCATGGTGTTCAAAGAAACAGCCTACAATCTCAAGATCCAGCACAGAGGCTGAATACAGGAGTATAGCTAATGCTACAGCCGAGATAAAGTGGCTACTATCTCTACTCTCTGAACTCAAATTGAAACCTACTGTTAAACCAATTCCATGGTGTGATAATAGAAGTGCTGTTTATATGACTGAAAATCCAATTCAACACGCTAAAACAAAGCATATCGAGATAGACATACACTTTGTCAGAGAAGCAGTTCAAAAAGGAGAGTTACAAGTTAATCATATACCTGGGTTTTACCAGCGTGCAGACATGTTAACTAAAGCTATATCATTGAAGAACTATACTAGATTCAGATAGGAACTCAACATCACCGATCAAGCAGGCACTCAAAAGGACAGTACTGAAGGCGGAATCAACCTGAGCATCACAACCTTCAAGAGAAGTTTACATAAATCTCGAAACCCAGAAACCAAAAGTAACGATTCTGCAGATCTGCCAACAAAATCAAGTAAGCAATCAGATAGTATCAATAATAGTAGATCGGAGTTGAAGAAGCATAATAAAGAAAGGAAAATTTGAGGCGTCACTCCAGCTTGTTGATTACAGACCGACATCGCGGCAAAATTAGGGCTTCAGGAACCCTAAAATTTTGTGGGGGAGTAAAAGATAACATAATGTCGGCTGTAACTATCTCTAGGTTATATCATTTTGTATCATACAGTTGGGCTGGGCCTTTATTTCTCGCATTGCCTTTTGTGTGTTTCCTTTAGCCCAACCAACTGCTATATATTAACTGTCTCTTTGTACATCACTTTTATCAGTTAAAAACATAATAGAAAAAGCTTTTTACTTTTCTCTCAACAATTATACAGTTTTACAAAAGCTTTCTGTCTCCAACGGGTTTCAGCAAGTATTTATAAAAATAGGAACCATAAGATGCTAATAGGAATTTGAAGAAAAGACAAAAGTAAGGAAAGAATGGGAAGCGATAGGTATTATGCATGGCCGAGAAGATGTACTGGGAAGTTTGGCGCATGTATCACGTTGATGGATTATATGTTGGTAGGCTTGAACCCAAATTCAAATTAGTAACAAAAGAAAGAAAGAAAAAAAGGGTGATAGCAAATAAGAATAGAAAAGGAGAAGTAAAAAGAAAACAAGGAGAAGTAAAATTAAAGAAGGGGATTATAGGAATATAATTGGAAAGATAAAATAGAATAGAAAAAGAAATAATGTGACCTGATGGAGTGGTTTGCAAAATTTAAAAGGTACGATGCTACTAACCCCTACAAATCAAGCGTTGGCCAAATTAACATATGAAAATTTGAAATAAGTAACAAGAGCACACTCAGATTCTTAAAACTTCAAATATGAATAAAGTATAGTGTATTAAAACTTGAGCCTCCAAACCCGATCTGAAATCGGAATTTACGGTAATACTAGTATATTTGAGATGGAATTTAATACCGCATTATGATAATTCAGTCTTTGAATGTATTTCATGATTAGGGTCATGAACTGCATGACAATTTAAAGTTGGACTCGTCTAAAAACTATGTGACAATAATGTAATTTCTATTTTAAATGTTTGCTACCTCACATGGTTCTTTATTGTATAACATGCTAGATTTCAAGGTAATCAATAATGCTGTGACATTTTTACCAAGGCTTTAACTTTTCCATAATAAGCACTTTAAAGTGACCGCCTGTTGTTTTTCCTCAGTCCTGGGGTTTAAAAATATATCTAATAATAATATGTATATGGAGAAATAGCACAAGAAGTGGAAGTAAAAGAAACAAAGTAGAGAGGAAATAAATGAAGTAAAATAGAAATTTGTATAACGTAATTTATTAGTGGTTGTTTAGAAATAAAAATGACGATTTAAATATAATTATAAAGTGAGTCAAAGGTGTTTATTACAAAATAATTGTCGTATAAACGAACTAATATTTTTATATAAATTACCGTGTGCGAAGCACGTGCCTTAGTTGTTCATTTATAAAAGATATTACGCTGATCGTTTCGAAGAGTCCGGGATTAATATTCCACTTCGATTCGATTTATACGTCGCGTGTCAGAAATGATTGAAGATAATTGAAGATGGAGATATACAAAGGCTATTTTGTCTTACAGAATAGTGCCTTCGGTTTGTCCAGTCCCAGGACAACTTGTATGGACGAATGTCTGACAGAGTATTTCCAAAGGAATCGCGTACGTTGTTTTCTTCAAACGTACCAGTTGCTGGCACAGAAGGGAAACTTCTTTAGCCTGACAACAGAGTATTTTTGTGGAAATCAATTAGTGATTTCCGATGGATTTGACGATGTGGCATTCAAAGTAAATGGTGGACCGGTGTTCTAGAAGATAACATAGCCTCAAAAGCCTCACAACCAGGAAGTAACAAAAGTTGGGCTTGGCAGCATGGCTAGGTGGGTCATTCCCAAGCACGGTGTATTATCACTATCTAGAGAAATTCCTATTTGTCTTCTTAACCTGTATTTCGATGCTGCAGCTTTTCGGAACGGTTGGCTAGCTAGCACCGTGGGGTGATAATATATTCGATACGCTCAAGTTAAATGAGTGGTCGGTCATGTGTGGCTGGGTTGCAAGACGTTCTTGTTGAACCTGCAGTGTATACCCTCTAGAGTACACTAATCGGTGGGTGCTTCCATACCTTTTCTGTTGGAATCCAATCTCCAATAAGAGCCCTGCGATTTATGATTTTATACTATATACGTGAATGTGAGATGCAAGCGTTTCACTAGATGGTTATTTATTTGATAAAAACTATCGTAATATCAAACGTTTTGATATAAAATACTTAGATCATTATCCAAATATTAGACATGGATTGATCTAAAGATTTCTAAAGTAAATGAATCCGTAAAAATGGAAAACCTATTTCCCTATTTCCCTATTCACATCTTTTAACTGTGTTTACTCACACCAATCCCCTGACTGACCCAGAGTTTATTTTCTGTGTTTCCTAAACTCTTGGGTACTCATAACGCTTGTTATGAGTAGGCAAGTAATTCAGGTAAGGCAAGTGGAATCTGATGAAGTTTAAGTTCAAGACCAGTAGCTATATCCATCTCCAAGTATCCAGTTTATGTATTAGGCCAGTATCACGTATAATGTTGTATTCGAATGATGTACTCTGATGTAACAAACTCTGTTATGTAATATGTAATTTGTGAGATTTATTCCGCTGTGTAATTCTGATGTCTTCTTATTCTTCTATTCCATAAGTTCTATCTTTACTATCTCATCTTCTAAATTCTTTCAATAATGACACGACTTTCGAAGCATCGAAAATCACGCCGTTACATTCCGGCATCATCGGAATATTTCTGGAAAATTTTTGGTAGAGGTTCGACGCTATTGCGTTTCGGATATTGACCGACGAATAAATGGGCGTACATTGGGTTTTTGTAGCAAACAGAGCAAAGTTTCGGGGTGCTAAGGGCCTCAGGATGAGGTGGGGTCCACTTTTTGGGCTGGGTGGGGGATGATGATGTGGCAATGGGCTGTGGGGGGATGTTTGGGTGAAGGTGTGGCTGTAAATGGGTTGGAGGAGGTAAAGAAGTGATTTTGAGGTGGAAAAGGGGTTTTTAGTGGTTTTAAGGCTTTAGGAGGTGGTAGGGTCCACGGGGAGGAGGAGGAGAGGGGTTGCTGACGAGGACAGTAAGTGGAGGGGGCAGTGGCTGCTGGTACAGAAAGAGGGGAGGCACAATGGCCATGGAGGAAGAGAAGGGAAAAGGAGTAAGAAGGAGAATGGAAGAAATGTGTGAAAAATGAGAGGGTATGCTCCTTCTTTTATATGATTTTGGAGCACATGGATCATGGAGGTGCCAAGCATTTAAGGTAGGAAAGAAATCACACTTAGGGAGATTAGGAAGGCGACACCTCAAACAAAAACATTTTGGTTCTTAAATGAATAATACTAACCATGGAAGACATATAAGCTAATTAGCTTATGTACATACAACGTTTCATTCAACTTGTTGATGCAACTACGCATGCAATATCGAATATATTTTCCAGTCACATTAACCAGATTTTCGTGCTCTTCGATAATATGTAAGCAAAGGTTAAAATATATTTTATTTATTATTTTTATTAATTAAAACAAGCTCTAATTGATTATTAATCTTTTTATAATTTATTGCACTACTAAATGTTGTATAACGACATATCAGTGCTTATAGAAAATTTATTTATGTTCAAGAATATTTGACAACTCTAAAATATTTTTATCATATTTTTAAATATTATTCATTGGCTTAAAACCAATAAATTAAATTGTTTAAATCAATTTTCTTTGAAATTAATCTATACGTTTAATACTCGCACAACCACATAATAACCCCAGTAATTACTAAATTTGAAATACTGCTATATTTTTCAAATATGGTTCTAATGGTCCTGGTCTAATTAGATTCAGAGACCATTTACAAAATGGTCTTTCAATATCTTATTATTCGATTTTAACTGAATTTTTCAACTGATGTTTATATTACGCATGCTTACATACTATCTCTAATTAACTTGAAACCTGGATTCTTACCATTATTCATCATTATGGATTTGATAAAATTGGTTTCGTCGAATTCCAAGATTTTTTTGCAAAATTCTTATTTTTTTTAAGCTTTTCTAAAACAGTATTAAATTATTGATTTTCAAACTATTATTCTTACTTACATTTTAAAAATCAAACAACCTTATTCTAACTGTTACAGCAGTCACATATTATTCGAAATCTCAAAATTTTCAAAATCGATGAACAGTGTCGAATTTTTATTTCTACTGAAAATTTTTTGAACTGATAAGTTGATAAAACTAATTTAAATAACTTATCAAACCATTACACATTTTGAAATTGTATTTAAAAAATGAGTGTATGTATCCAGAACCATGCGCGATTATTTTATATTCTTAAAAACTCGAATTTTTAAATTTTTTAATTTGGTTCCAAAATTTCGGATCGTTGCATGTTGAATGACATAAGTAGAATGTGAGTTATCAAGTAAGATAAATCCATTTTAAGACGTGAATTTAATTCAATGAATGAGTTATGAATTAAGTATGATTATGAAATTAATGAAATGATTTGAAAATAATTAACTTAGTAACTTTTTAAATCTAGATATAATTGAAGTTAAAATATTATAATCGACTAAATTGAAATTTAGATTCTACTGATATGAACATTATTTAAAGAGTGATTTTAATGTAATTTGAATCATTAAGAATAAAATTGAATAACCCAACTAGAATACCATTTTAAAATAGATTGAATTAAAGAATTTATTATTTAAAGTTTAAATTAATTGAAGTAATATTGTTGAATCTAAAATGTTAATATAAAGATTTTGGAATAGTGGATTTGAGATAGGAATATGAAATCAAATGTGATTTTATAAAGGAGTTCTTTTATAAATACGGAATGTATATCTTGAACTTAATCCAACAATGAATTGATTTATAAACTTAATCAAATAATGAATTGATTTGAAATATGATCTATGATATTTATAAAATTGTAACGACCTGCCTTTTCGACTGCTTCAAGCTGGTAATTAAACCAACTTGAACTGTTCGAAATGACTGGTTGTTATTGCTTATGAGGTTTAAACGAAATAAGACACAGATAAATAGCAATATAATATCTCGCATTGGAAAATAAATAATACAATAGTAGTTCATAAAGCTACTAAATAAAATCAAATTTTATACATAATATCAGAGTTATAAAATTAAATACAGCGGAAGTCTAAGAAGAAATAACCAAAACCAATAGATAGATTGGATGTCTTCAACAAGTCTCCAGCTTCGAAAGGTGAAATCTCAATACTGCAATACTCGGTCTGACCCGAACAATAATGCAAAAACAAAATATTCGGATCAGGACTAACATTCTCATGGAAGTAAATCAACTCAAATGAAATTTTCAATGAAATGTTCAATGAAATGCATTAGTAACTTAATGGATGTTTGGGATCCCCATCTTCTAAGGATCCGTTAAACTTGATACTATATAATACAATACGCTATTATAATAGTGTCTATGGTTAAATATAAAATATTAAAATAGTGTAAGCAGAATTACATTTTTACCCTTACACAGTTTATAAACGTTGTCGTAAACATTGCATATATAACACCAGTAAACGGTCGGTGGATAGGGATGCGCCGCTATAAGACGGCGTCAAATCAAAATCGTTGGGGGCTCGATAAGGATAATATGACAGGGCACACGAGGAATACCCATGGTAGGATTCTACCAGTTGCACGCCCGGATCGGTGGTAACGCATAGCCGCGACTATCGCCCACCTCGGAACACACTCCAAAATCAAAGGTGTGCACCAATCAAATTACAAAGTAATAAAAATGGT